>JAWNMW010000443.1:0-118485 GCA_035043565.1 Drosophila robusta | reverse complement strand
TATATACATATACATATACATATACATATACATATACATATACATATACATATACATATACATATACATATACATATACATATACATATACATATACATATACATATACATATACATATACATATACATATACATATACATATACATATACATATACATATACATATACATATACATATACATATACATATACATATACATATACATATACATATACATATACATATACATATACATATACATATACATATACATATACATATACATATACATATACATATACATATACATATACATATACATATACATATACATATACATATACATATACATATACATATACATATACATATACATATACATATACATATACATATACATATACATATACATATACATATACATATACATATACATATACATATACATATACATATACATATACATATACATATACATATACATATACATATACATATACATATACATATACATATACATATACATATACATATACATATACATATACATATACATATACATATACATATACATATACATATACATATACATATACATATACATATACATATACATATACATATACATATACATATACATATACATATACATATACATATACATATACATATACATATACATATACATATACATATACATATACATATACATATACATATACATATACATATACATATACATATACATATACATATACATATACATATACATATACATATACATATACATATACATATACATATACATATACATATACATATACATATACATATACATATACATATACATATACATATACATATACATATACATATACATATACATATACATATACATATACATATACATATACATATACATATACATATACATATACATATACATATACATATACATATACATATACATATACATATACATATACATATACATATACATATACATATACATAGACATATACATATACATATACATATACATATACATATACATATACATATACATATACATATACATATACATATACATATACATATACATATACATATACATATACATATACATATACATATACATATACATATACATATACATATACATATACATATACATATACATATACATATACATATACATATACATATACATATACATATACATATACATATACATATACATATACATATACATAGACATATACATATACATATACATATACATATACATATACATATACATAGACATATACATATACATATACATATACATATACATATACATATACATATACATATACATATACATAGACATATACATATACATATACATATACATATACATATACATATACATATACATATACATATACATATACATGTAGTTGACAACTTATCGTGCAAATCCAATATACCTAATATATCTCTTTGAACAGAGTAGGCAAATGGGCGTGCCCAAGCTATTTACCAGAAGCGAGGAAAGAGACGCCGATAGCATTGACCAGCCAAGCAAATATTCTTACTACATTTTCACTCAAGCTGAAGAAACCGGATCTTGACTAGACACTTGAGTAAAATTACGACTTGGACAGTAGTTATGAATGGGAGTATCGGTTGTAGGCCAAGTGCCTGCACCTGTTCCATCCAGAAGAAGAAATATATTCGTTGAGTGTAACTCAGTCAGCAACTTCTTAGTGTCGGCATGTTGTCGGGGCGAGAGAAAGAGACAGAGAGAAAGAGAACAAGCCGAAGTAATATAAGCGAGTTCTGATCCTGAGTCAAAAGCGCTCACATAAAAATTTCATTCAAAACTTACCCCAGCTAAAGCCGTAATGGACATGTTAACTCAAGAAGAGAAAAATAATACAACAGCAACAAAAACCAAGGAAGCTGAAGTAACGATAACAAGCCGCTCGCCCAACAATGCAACAGGTGATGGACGACAAACGCGGTCTTCAAGAAAAGTAAAGTTGCTACCTGTTTATAAACACATACATATGTACATCAAACGAAGCCTACAAGCAACAACGAAGGTACATATGTACATGCAAGTGTAAATATGTATGCGTGTGGCCACAGTGCCCAAACGTGCACAGGTGCTCTTGCTCGTGCCAGAGCGTTCAAGACGAGTTTGTTTGAGATCAATTGATAGCCGTAGCGTTGTGTAATGTTGATCTTGTTTTGGTAACGTAGTGGAGCATTGAGTTAAATGAGCCTGACTCTTAATTTTGCTGGATGCCTGCTGGTCTTGTCCGCAAGACGACTTTTTAGTATGTGTATGCTAGTGTGTGTTGTGAGAAGTCGTGTCTGAATGGTATTGGTATTTCAAGTGTTTGCAGTTTTTCTCCAAGAAGGTCATGGCCGATTCAAGCGATCCTGATCACGCAGTATTTGTTGAGCATTGAAAGAAATGGGTGCGCAAAGTCACCCGTAAAAATACAACAATATATTATACACTCATTGTCTTCCCGAAAACTTTAAATCAAACTGTTTTTAAAATGGAATCATGCGTTTTAATACCAAAAGAGTTATCCCTAACAAAGATAGCTTTGGCGCCTAACTGCGAGTCCGTTTTAACCGTGTGTGCAACAACGAATATCAAAGAAGGAACTCTATTCTATCCATTTCAGGGTACTATTCGTACCGATAAAATAGAAAATTTAAAATGTCCTGATGAAAATGATGTAAGTCCTTTGAAAATATTTAAAATGTTTTGCTTCATTTTTTCAGTATTATTATTTTTGTTCAAAATTATACCAAATTTCCCGAATATAATTTATTTATAAAAGCTTAAAAGCATTTTTACTAAATATTATGCATTGTTGCCACAATACATTTTAAATGCAACTATTTTTTATGATTAATTAATCAATTCGGCTTTTTAAATAAAAACCTTAAAACAGCTTCGTTTTAAGTTGCAATTGCTTGTACCTGCGTATTTCGTACATTCCGTGTTTCGTATGAAATGTAAAAATATTCCTCAATATTGTCCGTGGTCTGTTTTTTAAAATATATTTATAATTAATTATAATTAATATAACTAAAAAACCGTGTTTCAACAAGTCAGGAGGCCTCGAACGAGAGCGCCCAACTAGGGGAAACCCTGGACCTGTCTTTACATACACTTAAGCTTCCTTGCGAAACTAAATTCGTAAATGGCTTCTAAACTAAGAGCATGATCTAAATGAAATCAGGGCTTAACATACCATTCAAATCTATGTACAAACCAAAACGCAAGTCCATGGTATTTGAATAGCATTTTTTCATAAATGGGGCGAATGGGGGAGTTATCCAAAATCCAAAATCTTCTTATTCTGCGTATGCTTCACGTGAACATATTAAAGTTGGTGGCTCTAACTCTTATAATTTCTGAGATATACAGACGGACGGAAAGACAAACGGACATGGCTAGATCAACTCCGGTATTGATGCTGACAAAGAATATATGTATATGTAAATATATATTATGGGGTCGGAGATGCCTCCTTCTGCCTGTCAGATACATTTGCACAAAACCATTATACACCGTTTTAACCATTTTCAATGGTTTCAGGGAAAAAATTAAAATGATTCAAGTGCTTTAACCTGACAGAGCAATACCTGTTGTGTAATTGCAACTTAAAAAAGTATTGGTTTTTGTAACGTTATGTGCAATTTTGGAAAAGGCGGGAAGGCCAGTTTTTTTGCTTGATATATACAGGCGGTCAAAATTTCGTCCTGTTCATCATGTCCCAGTGTACATATACAAAATATCTTAGCAGCAATAGAGCCGTAAAAATTAAGGTCATAGCGACAGACGAATACACGGGTACCCATTACATAAAACCAATATACTCTTTTCCTTTTGTAATCAAGTATATAAATAATATATCTGATTTTCGTCTGCATCTTTAAAAATGCCATCAGTGTATTGTATTATAATGATTTGTTATTAAAAGAGAGTGTGTTGGAATTCACTTTATACGTTACCTAATTAATTCATACGACAAATCTCACTAAAATACATTTTATTTATTTATTTATATATTATATGTAAAGTTAATTTAAAATTAAAATATAAAAGTTATAACTGCATTGTATGGCTGCCAGGTCTTAAGCTCGAAAAATGTGTGCGAAATTGTATCTGCTTTATATACATAGGTTGTTTTAAACCTTAAACTCACATATAAATGCTTAATTCTGAGTATATATGGCTTAGAAAGGTCACAGAAAGGACATACAAATTGGTGTGTGCTGCTTATGTATGGACGTGAAGATATTGCCATTTCAAAAGTCGTCAGAGATATTATTTAATTATTTGAAATGAAGATAATTATGTCTTTGGTTGAGGTGGTTGTTATATTCTACAAAAGCCATATCTTGCTTTGCATTATACATAAATTTTTTATGCATCGTTGCCTCAAATTTTTTTTTAACAAACATGTTTCTAAACACGAGTGAAGTATGAACAATTTAGTTCCTCCCAAGTTTTCTCAGGCTCGCGGGAAATAACTGCTGAAGCATTAAAGAAAACTGTGAGAACTTCTTTAAAATGTCTTATGTTCGTCTTTAAGAGTTCCCAACGTCATGGGAGAGTGATCACCCTATGGACTTTTGTGAAAAACATTGGTAACACATTTTTATACTCATTCATAAAGTGAAAACAGTATATTGGTTTTCTGCAATGTCTTTTAAGTCGATACACTTAAAATCGTAAATCGATAAAAGTGAATATTTTCCGCAATACTTAAGTCACCAAATTTCCTATGTAGATTGATGTTGACCTCCCGCAAGAACTGCGACCTTGATATCGGAAATGGGTATATCTCCCACAGTTTTTGAGCTATAGGCGCTATGGAATATATATTATTGAAAAACCCCCAAACATCGCAGAAAAAACTTTAAAGATCGACAAATATTTATATAACATCTTCCACCATTTAGAAACTATAGTCACCAAAATTGGCTCACAGTGTTTGGGACCCACAGTGTTTGGGTGACACACCTACGAAATATAAAAGTTATATATTTTTCCCAAATAACAATAATAACGACTGTGTACTGTGAACGAGTATAACGCAGTCGGTTACATCCGACTGCAACGTTCTTATTAGTTTATACACGAAATAAAAAGATTGTGTTGGGTTTCTGCAGGGATCGTCTTGCTGTCTGTCTGTATGAACGAAATTTGGAATAAATACTCGCGTTAGAAAAAGGGCTCGGTATTTCGATTTAATCAATATATTTAAATATATTGCCATATATAGGCTTAATTTAGAAACCACCCAAGCACAGCTGTCTTTATGTGCATAGTTGTAATTCTTAAGTTTATCAATAGGTGGTGCTTTTTCGTCACCTAGCGGCCTAATACGGAAACAACCATCCGAACCACAAACATTTGCTGGTTTTTATTAGAATGTTTAATTCGTTAGAGATGGGTTACGTTATTAGATATCTTAGCTTGAATTTCGTCACATCAAAAACCAAAGGTTGGTGTCGATGATGTCTAACACGTAGTTTAGGTGTCAAAGTTGCAGGAGCCAACTTTTTTAGTGTTGTTTTTTAAACTCGTTTATTATTATTATTTCACATAGTTCTAGGGTACATTTAATGTTATCATTACACTGTAATCGAGTATTTGGCTATCCCCACTGTAAATCGCGACTGCATCTATAGGTAGATATATGTATACTTACATATACATGCACGGTGTGTGAATTTATTTTTCAATGGGGTGAAAAGGGTATAAAAATCAAGTGGTTTTTGCTGCCACGATAGCTTAATCTGATGGTCCAAAGGACAGTAAATATTAACGCGTCAATCAGCGCCCCATTGGGACATCAATTCCGCCGGTACCAAGATTCTACTGTTTGCTCGTGACTTCCACCTTGATTTGGGTAGGCCTCCATCCTCTAAACCTCTTCCGATCTATGGGTCACGGCCCCCGGTTGTATAACGCAACACCATGCCGAGCCCAGGCTCTACGCGGAAGTGTTGTTTTGACCACAGGAAAATGAAGGCATCTCCGACTCTATAAAGTATATAAATTCTTGATCAGGATCAACAACCGCGTCGATTTAGCCTGTCCATCCGTCCGCGTCGATCGCGGAAACTATAAAAGGTAAAAACTTTAACTATTCGAATATAGACTTGTCCATGGTACGCAGCTCAGGTCTATTTAAAATGATTGATAACTCACACAGTTTTCCTGAAATCGATTAAAACCTACAAGAACCTCAACATTTTAAAGCTTATTTCAGATTTTATAATCTCGTAAATATGAAAGCTAGAGATACCAAGTTTGGTTGACATTAATATTTTAATATACTATTACACTAAAAGAATCGATTGCAAGAAGTTTCATCAAGATCGGTTAAACACAGAAGTAATTAAACAAAACATGTGGTAAAATTTAACAAATTAACAATTGGCAGGAAGTGCCACAATAAGTGAGTTAAAGTTTGCTTTTTTAAGTTTGTGGATATCAATCGTAGATCAAGTTTACTTCGAACTATTGATAACCCGTCTCCTCAGGTAACGGCCAAATTGCCTTTATTGCTATACCTATTTTTTCTGATACATATGGTGCCCCATATGATGAAAAACCATTTTAAAAATGTTTCTATGGTGAGACTTTCTTTTGAAAATTTTTCAAAATATGGTATTTTTTATTGGCTTTTTTCAGAGGTGAGCTTGCATCATTGATCATTACTCGAAATTTTCGTAACCGATTTTGAAAAGCTAAATGATTACTGAAAGCTAATGAATATATCTATTAATCAGTCCTGCACACTTTTAAATTTAAATTATTGGCTTCGCAACTATATATTTTCGAACTAAAAAAAAAATGATGATTTTTTGTGGGGTATTTTCCATTGCTTTTTCACTTTAAAATTCGAAAAAAATGTATTTATATAGGTGTATTAATTGATCTTCGTTTAAGATATTAGTCATTAAAATTGATGGATGGACGGCGATTTAACAACATTATAAAGCTAGACACTTTTTTGTCGATATAAATGATTTCTTGGCGAAATCGTCTACGAAATGCGGACTTTAATGTCTGCCCGAATTGGTTGGTTGTTTGACTTTACAATCAATAAATATTTTAATGGATCATCAATTAAGAGATTCATTAAAATTAATGCAGAAACGACTAATTTATATGATGTTATACTCACAAGAATGAACGATTTTTTGTGCCGAAATAAGGCCCCTAATCTATAGATAAATGGTCATAAAACAATGAGGAATGATATATATCAACAAATGTTTATTAATAACACAATTTTCTATTTGTTTCTTAAGTTATTACATGTTATTTGAATTATCAAATGTATTACAAATGGTACAAGTGCCGTGACTTTCTGCGTACGGTTTTATATCAGATTCCCGTATGATTCCCATAATGTCGCTCCATAGATTTTAATTGTTGGTGAAATCGTTAACGTTTTCCTTTAGAAGATTTCGCTCCTTTATCCGCGTTGCTACCGTCTCAGCATGTTCTTTAGTTATGTTCAGGTTTCTAACCAAATCATTTAATACCTTCTGTAAAAAGAACTGTAGTCGTAGATTCGTGTGATAAAGACGATTTCTCCTGTGTTTGCAGTTGGCCGATTTCGCAGGAAGCTGAAAGCCACGAGCAGATAATTACGGATAAATACATTTTATATTTTTCCCAATACCAATTTTTTCAAATGCGCAGAAGTAGCAGTCAGAATCATGAGAATCAGAATTTGCCCATATCATAGGTCTTGAAAATTTAAAAGAAAAATTGTTAGTATATTTTTAATATGATTTGATTTCATTATATATAATGTGTTTGTTTTGTTTTTTTGGCAAATGTGCTTGACACGAAGTGCAAATAAAAATAAAAGTGCCCAATCTTCTTTATAACTTTTGGGTTCAAATCCCAAAAAATTGATTATGTATGCTTTGGTACCTTGCGTTGAATGTTATTTTAGAGTTCGTAATGGCTATATAGTTAGCACATATGTAACAGAACGAATCGGGATTGCATCGACACGAATATTTGCGCACAATGTTACGGATTTTAATGCGGTATATTTTCGTTATAGCTCGTATGCCGAAAATCGTCAGAACTAGACTGAGCACCGGTATTCTGGTAGGCAGCTTTATACCGAAACTCCAAATTCGGCAGAAAGCGTCAACGTGTCATTATTACCAACGGTCAAAATCAAATTTCCTATTTGTTTGTCTGATTCAAATTTTCTCAGGTAGGACTTTCGGTTGAAAACGTGCAAGCGTGCAAAAAAGTGATTTAAATTTAAAAGTTAGTATGATTAATTAATAGATATATTCATTACCTTTCAGTAAATTTTAAGCTTTTCAAAAGCGGTTACGACATTATCGAGTAATGATTAATAATGCAAGCTCATATTTCGAAAATAAAAAAAAAAACAAGTAAGAACGTTGCAGTCGGACGTAATCGACTGCGTATACATGTTAACAGCACATAGAAGCTATTATTGTTATTTTGGAAAAATATAGAAATTTTAAATTCCGTAGGGGCTGGGGTAGGCGTGGCCAACGTTTTTTGGCTCGATATTAAGAGATATTAAGAGAAGGTCACTGTCTGCCAAAATAGGTGACTCTAGCTTTAAAATTTTGGGAGATATTCATTTTCGCAATTTGCGGGGGCGGATGTGGGCGTGGCCGGGAATTTACTTACCTTTTAAAATTTGGTGACTCAAGTTCTAAAATTGGGGAACTTTAAAATGGGTGACCAGGCATCTACCATTAAAATTTGGTGACTCTAGCTCTAAAATAGTGGGAGATATAGGTTTTCACACGTTGCGGAGGCAGGTGTTGGCGGGAGTGGGCGTGGGGGAATCTAAAATTTGAGGACTCTAGCTCTGAAACTGCGGGAGATATAGCCTTTCACGCTGAGTGGGGGCGGGGTCGCTGGGGGCGTTCTAGCGGGCGTGGACGGGATATAAAGGGGGAGTTCACTAGCAATCTGTGACTCTAGCTTGAATATTGCAGAAAATATTGTATCGATTTGCGATTTGAGGTGTATCGTCATGTTATCGATTTGTCAGCCTCAGTGCGAGTGACACAATATTTTTAACATTTCGCCTGAAGCAGATATCTACAAGTTTATATCCAAAGTTTAAAGTCTCTGGACGGACGGACAGCATGACGGACATTGGACGAAACTAATGTACTCTTTTTACATTGTGAACGAGAAAAAAAGAGCATTCAAATCTATTTACAAACCATTAAATTACCTTAAATTACCCTGAACTTTTTGTGCAAATGTATGTAACAGGCAGAGAGGAGCCATCTCCGGCCCAATGAAGTATATATTATGGATCAGGACGACAAAAGAAGGACGTCAAAAGAAAAATATACTTATTCTTCGTATGGAAGAGGAGAATATATAGTCGAAATATATAGGTTTTTGTAGTTTCCAAGATTGCTGCAGATATCTCGCCTCATTTCCAAAAAAAAATATTTTACTGTGCATACCTAAAACATATAACACGTAGGTATAGCTTAAACGGAATAATATTTTACTTTGGTATTATTATTATTTATTTATTATATTTATTTACGTCTACTCGCGGTACGGCTTTACACTTTGGTATGTAAGTACATATGGATGCTACAAGTATATTTATGTCTTAAACATGTTTTAAAGATCGGCCAATCAAAAAATAATCACAACAATAATAATAATAATAATAATAATAATAATAATAATAATAATAAAAATAATAATAATTATAATAATAATAATAATACTATTAATAATAATAATATCAATTATAATAATAATATTAATATTAATTATAATAATTATAACAATAGTAATGTATAATATAACTTTATGGGGTTGAATATACTTCCTTCTGCCTGTTACAGACATTTGCATAAAACCATTATACTGTTTTTAGCCATTTTCAATGTGTTCAAGGTATTATAATATTATTAATATATTTTTTATTTCGTAAACATGTTTATATTTACCACCCGCGAGGAAACAAATGAGTTCGTCGCAGTCGGCATAACTTATTGCGCAATACTCGTTGCCGGTGTAATAAACAAGTAATATTATCGGGAATGAACTAATAGGAGAAACCCTGAACCCAACTGCTACATACACATAGAAGACATACCGTAAGCAGAGCACTTTACATAGCAGCTGCGTTTGGCCCCTACTATGGAAATTATTTATTAAATATCTTCTAAAGTTTAAAAAATTACTTACGCTTGCTACCAATTAGATTGTAAAATTTTGCAAATTTTAGCACACGTTTTCTTTAAAAACTTCTAAGTTTCTTAACTGATCTTAATAGTATATTCATATATTCATTTGAACGTAATTTTGCATCTCAAGTTCTCATAATCTGCGATATATGCTTATAAGCTTATCGACCTTGTGAAAACGGTGCAGTCTGATGATCAATATCATTTGAAATCAATTTTATCTGCGCGTGCCATGGACAAGCTAGATTGGGTAAATACATTATAATGGTTTTGCGCAAATGCATGTAACAGGCGGAACGAGGAATTTCTGACTCCATAACGTTTCCTTACTTGTTTTATTTAAAGTTATAAAAATCAATACAAATCAGAGCTCCTAAGAAAATCTATCCTTGCAGATGTTGGGCACTGTTAAAATAATTATATTAGACATTTATTTGAGATGCAGTTTGTCAGTCACATTTCAACCTGTTTTCAGCTGTTGTTGCAGCGCAAAGAGAGGTTTTACAGTCCGTTTCAGCCGAGAGCAATGTTTTATTACCGTTTTTATACACTGTTCATACATTATTTTTGTATAAACGCTATTTTTATACCCTGAACCCATTGCAAATGAGTAAAAAGGGTATAAAGTGTCTATATTCTAGATTCTTGTCCTCCAGTCTATCCGTGTGTATGAACTCTGCGATCTCGGAACAACAAAAACAGAGGCATAAGCTTTTCGAATATAGATTCTGCTACACCATTCACAGAACGAGCTTATCATTTTTTTTCGATATCTTGCACCGTTTTTTTGATACGGATAAAAATATATTTTACGAGTTGGTTTTCTTTGCATTTCTCGAAGACTTTATGAGCTAGAGGTCACAAATTTTGTTCAGTATATTCTTGTAAAGCAGACGCAGGTAAAATATATTTGATTTTGGATTTTGGATACCTTCCCCACTCGGTCCACATGTGAAAAAACCCCAATTCAAATACTACAGACTTGCGGTTTGTACATAGATTTAAATGCTCTTGTGACGTACTAAAAATTTCTTAGTTTAGAAGTTATTCACGAATTTAGTTTTCATAGTGTGGCGTGCGTTTGTATGCGTATGTGTGTGTCTATGTCTAATTTTATGTGTGCCAGGGGGTTGAACTGATAATAACGACAACTAGCAGATACGTTCAGGGTATCTCCTAGTCGGGCGCTTTCAACTAGAGTAATCAAAGTTGTTCTGTTCTACACCACTAAACTTTCTGAAGTATACCATTATGGGTGGATAGAGCTTAACAAGTAAGAAGGATCTAGTTGGGAATGCCCGACTAGGGGATATCTTGAACCCTGTCTTATATATATATTTTAATCCCCTTGCATTCATACATACATACACAAAATCACACATACACACACACATCGCACGCTGCACGCTGTGAATAAATGTACTTGAACCCCTCTATTAAAACTAAATTCGTGGATAACTTGTAAGGTAAAAGCATGATCTTAATGCAATTTGTAGGGCTTAACAGGAGCATTTGAATCTATGTACAATCCAAAGGGCAAGTCCGTAGTACTTGAACTGTGTTTTTTATACTCGTTCACGAAATGAAAAGAGTATATGAGTTTTATGCAACGTCCGTCATGCTGTCCGTCCGTCTGTCAGTCTGTCCGGATGAACGCAATATTTTTCAGCGCTTTTGAAGATTGAGACTTGAAATTTTAGGTATATACTTGTAGTTATCTGCTTCAGACAAAGTGTTAAGATTTTTGTGCCACACCCACTGGGAGGCTGGCAAATCGATAACATGTCGATACACCTCAAATCGCAAATCGATAAGATGTGAATATTTCCCACAATTTTAAAGTTAGTCACCAAGTTGGTATGTATAATAGATTGCTGGTGACCTCACCAAAAGATTGCGACCTTGATATCTTGGCCACGCCCCCAACCACCCCGTCTTTAAATGTAGATGACTGGTCCCGCCGACGCCTACTCCCACCCGCAAATCGCGAAAATATTTATCTCCCACCTTTTTAAAGCTCGATTCACCAAATTTGTCAGACAGTGTTTGGGTGATCTCATCTTAAGATTTAGCCAAAAAATGTTGGCAACGCCCACCCCCGCCCCAACGAAATATAAACATACTATATTTTTCCAAAAGAACAATAATAACCTCTGTGTACTGTGAACGAATATACGAAGTCGGTTACGTCCGACTGCAACGTTCTTACTTTTTCATATATGGAGCGAATGGGAACAGGTATCCAAAATACGGAACATTCTTAACCCGCGTATGCTAGTTACACGTGAACATATTGGTGTCGCTAGGTCTTATAGTTTCTGGGATATGTTCAAAAAACCGGTGATCTGAGTATGGTATACACGAACTTCAAAAGTTCTAGTTTAGCTTTCTTGCTGTTGTGGTCTCCGAAATGGACGCGTTTATACAGACGGATGGACAGACAGACGGACAGGGTAGATAGAATCGGCTATTGATGCTGATCTCTTGATATATATACTTCATGGGGTCGGAGATGACTCCGTCTGCATGTTAAATATATTTGCAGAAAGCCATTATACCCTGATTTACCTATTTTCAATGGGTATAGGGCATAAAAATAATCAAACTGGCTTAGGTAATAAAGGATCAAAAGTGAGTCCAAATCATTCTGCCAGCTCGCAACTGAATCACGCCCATAAAACAATTTTTGCTTGCGCCCAACCCACACATACATACAAATATATGTGTGCAAAGCTGAAAATTCACAAATATAAAAATCTATACTTTTTACATCGAGCAGACAGCCCAGACACCACAAACATCACAAACTTACAATATTGTATATACATGTAGAAACATAATTAAGTGTGCCCGCACACTCATCCCGAAAAACTTTTCTTGCAAGCGCACCCGCTTTTACGGACCCTCAGCAATGGACCGACAATGATTAATAAAAATTTTAAGATTTCTCGCCAAAGTGGCAAGCCCTTTAAATATATCACAGCATTCTGCAAATGAAAGGAAAGTAAAGCGACCGAAAATTGAGCAAGTTCCAAAACATATTCTATCTCCCTCAATCCTCACTACGCAAATTTCAGGTTTACATTCATATTCGCTGAGATTGTGAGTGACATGAAAACCCGAGTAAAATCGAAGTCGATGTCGATGTCGGTGGTAAAGTCGCAGTACTTTTGGTTTCAGTTTTAGATAGTTTAGCACAGTAATCCAGTAGAATACTTTACGTTGGCATTATTGTAAACAGAATGTTGCACAATCAGTTGTTGTAATATTAGTAAACATTAATAAATATTTTACAACAAATACAAACACTTATATTTCATTTTTGTTTTTTTCAGTTGAGATACCGGCATGGCTTATATCATGAAGTTTCATATAAATTTGGAACACAAGTAATCCACTGCAATTGGATAAGATTTCTTAAAGTTACCAGTTCATTTGACTTAAATGTAAATCTCATTTGTACAATGGTTAAAGGGGATCCATTGTATGAAGTTATAAAGCCAATTAAAATTTATCAGGAATTAGTTGCGTTTTATATACCAGAACGCCCAGAAGAGAGTATATTTTTGACTGTGCGTTCCACGCTATATAGACAAGCAATGGACTCTATTTTACAAGGTATTAGACTTTAAATAAAAATAACATTTTTTCTGACGCATATCTTTTTTTCAGATACTCCCCTTGATTTGTCACTAAAATTAATGTATAAAATACCAAATTTGCCCTTTATCTCCGCCTATCAGCGAAGACGAACAGAAATCAACTTTGAGCGATTCCTCTGGTTCCTTATTATCCCTTAATGAAAGCACAATTGATAACTCAACTACATCATCAGCATCCATGGACGACATCAATAAATTCGTTTTTGAGGACGGTACTTGCTATTTCTTCTAAAAGTAAATTTGACAATCCAAATCAATATGATGGATTAAAAAAACGCATTGGAAGAAATGAAAGATCTTTGCTACCTTGTGAAGTTTGCAGAAAAGCCTTTGATCGACCAAGTTTACTTAAAAGGCACATGAGAACACATACGGGTATATTTTTTAATAAAATCTATTTGATTTTTTCGCGACTTAAAATTTATTAATTTGTTAAAGGTTAGACAACAAACCAGAAATAATAATAATCGAAAAGAATTTTTTTATATATCATTAGAATAAGCACATAACATTTTACTGTCATTGTTAAAAAAAAACAAGTAAGAACGTTGCTGTCAGACGTAACCGAGTGCGTAATACTCGTTCACAGGACACAGAAGCCATTATTGTTATCTTTGAAAAATATAGAAATTTTATATTTTATAGGGGTAGATGGCTGGTCACACCCTTTAAAGATAGGAAAAAATATCCCAGCCACGCCCACTCTTGCCCTCGCAAATCGCAAAAATCTATATATAGCACAATTTAAGAGCTATAGCCACCAAATTTAGCACGCGGTGTTTGGGTGATCTCCTCTTAAGATCGAGTCGAAATATGTTGGTCACAAAAGAGAGACAAAACCTAATCGTTGCGTTGGTTGCAAGAACATTTTTTCATGTGCAGAAAGTATGCACATTTTTTATAGCCTGTAGGCATTGATAATGACAACTTTGTACAAATGTAATAAGCAGATGGAGGCATCGTGTAAATATTATTGGCCAGCAACAATAGCCGAGTCGATGTAGCCACGTCCGTCTATCGTGTTCGTCCGCATGTCCGTCAGTATGAATCCATCGATTTCAGAGTCTATACCAGTTAGAGATTTCAAATTTAGAAATTTAGAAAGTACGGTCTTCTATGACACGCGTAGATCAGGTTGATTTCATATTACCGATAACCTGCCCAGTTTTCAAAAATGTTTAAGAACAGGTTGAAATATATGTAATGGCAGCTTGCAGCTGGGTGTTCGGTCACTATCGACTGGAGCATTCCAACTTGTTTTATTTATCTATGTATGATAATTTTTCTAAACATTGATGTCTTTATATGTTGTACAGTAAGTTTTCGCATCACACTCGACTTAAAAATCCCTATTGATTATTATATACATATGTTCTTATTTACAAGTTTTCCGTTTTTACAGGTGAGAAGCCACATATTTGTATGGTTTGTGGAAAAGGATTTAGTACTTCCAGCTCTTTAAATACACATAGGTACAGTGCTTTTATAAATAAAAACATATCAAATAAATTAACTCAAAACGTTTAATAAAAATATATAGGAGAATTCATTCTGGGGAAAAACCGCACGAATGTCAAGTATGTGGTAAAAAATTTACCGCAAGCAGTAATTTGTATTACCATAGGATGACACATATTAAGGTAATTTTTCAAATATATTTTTATTATTGTAGTTTTTGGATGGATTAAACAGTTCTTTCTATATACATAGGACTGATTAGGTCCCTTTTATTAATATAAAGATAATATTATGTTTAACATAGTATATAATGTTAATAGATATGCAGCAACTTTCATTAACAGCCAACTGGAACAACTGACGACTTGACGACTTTACAACTTTACGACTTTACAACTTGACGACTTTACGAATCGACGATTTTTCTTCCGCGCTAGAACTTATGCATTAGACTGCGGAAACTCTACTCTATCTTTTCCTACTTCGCACGCTTTATCCTTACCACTCTCTCGATCGGTTGTCGTTCGCAGCTCGCAACTAGACGACTCTTACCTTTTTCGTTGTGCAGATTCGAAACTGAACTTACTCAAAACTAATTATTCCATCTCTCCATCTCTCTGTTAACATCCAATCTTGACATTAGAGAACCTTTAAAAGTTTGTTAGGTGCTACATCCTCTCATCGAGGTGGTTTTATTCCTCTATCTGACAATGCCCTATACCCAAATCGATTGAAGACAACAACTTTATATACTTTAATACTTTAATACGTTAATGTTTTCACAGGTCCTTCGACATTATAGACATACCACTACTGACATAGACATAGACTACTGTTATTGTGCTTTGCACAGTCACAATCATAAAACTTCTTCTTCTTGTATTGTTTTCTACTTGCGTTCACGGTACATAGAAGTTATTATTGTTATTTTGCAAAAGTATACAATTTATATATTTTGTAGGGGCAGGTGTGGGCTTGACCAACATTTTTCGATTCGATCTTAAGAGGAGGTCACCCAAACACTGTCTGCCGTTTTTTTTTTTTTGAGTGTGCCAAGTTCGGTGTCTCTAGCTTTAAAATTGTGTGAATTATACACATGTTACCATTTAGAGCTTTCAGGTATACCGATGTTAGCGATTTCGGAGGCGGGAAGGGGGAGCTTCGAGTAATATATATTCCAAATATGAAGCCTCTAGCTCATAAACTGTGGGAAATATAGCCATTTCCGATTTTTTAAGGCGGGGGCGCTGGGGGCGTTTTAGTGGGCGTGGTCGAGATATCAACGTCGCAATTTTTGGGGGAGGTCACCTGCAACCTACATACCAAATTTGGTGACTCTAATTTTAATATTGTGGGAAATATTTACCATTTGCGATTTGAGGTGTATCGACATGTTATCGATTTGCCAGCCGCCCAGTGGGCGTAGCACTAAAATCTTAACACTTTGTCTGAAGCAGATAACTATAAGCATATATCCAAAATTTCATCTCTATCTGCAATACCGCCGAAAAAGCCGGACAAACGGACAGACGGTCAGACGGACATACGGACGGACAGAATATCAAAACAAAATAAAGGGAACAGTTAATTTTTATAGAGTTTTGTTGTTGCATTCTATGGTATATTTACCTGTGTTTGAATTTGCGTTTGCAGAACGACCACATCTCATTCTCGCTTAGTAAGTAACTGTAATAAAAGCTGGTACACAAAATTATGCTCTTTATTTTCATTGATCTATAATACGGATTAAAGATTTTCAGCTTCAGCTTGAGACTGGCTCCGAATTTTGAATTGTATTCAGTTTGAATCCCAAATATATATTCATTAATAATTGCTAGCGTATTCGTACTGTAAAATAAGTAAAACTTAGCTGTGATTTGATTTGATTAGTGGTAGGAACTAATTAATTTTTGTAAGTCGCTTTACTGAACTGTGTCCGCATTTAGTTCAAAATCTTCAAGCCACTTATCAGAATATGGGGGGAGAAAATACCGATTGCAAGCCGAATGATTACTGGTTAAAGCAGGCTCTTAACTTTTCTGCCCGAAAGATTTCTGTCTTTAATCTTCTAAATGCTCTGCATTTTTAACTATATACGTGCGTAATTAACGTTTACTTTAAGTTTATTGTAATACCTGAGTGCGGCATATTTTACTTCTACTACTTACACTTGGTACTTTTAAGTGAGTATACTTCATATTGCCGATTTGTTTATATCGACAAATATCGAATTTCGACCCGGTTTTTGAGCATATCTCAGAGACTATAAGAACCCAAGATACCCAGTTAACTTATAGCATTCACAGATACCTCACCAGATACCTTCTCCCAGCAAAATTTGTCTGAAAGCCTGCAGCTTTGGTTTGTATACACAGTTGGATATTATATCTAAACGCTCAAATCTTATAACGATCGGTAGCTAGCATCGAAGGTTTTCAGATTTTTTTTCATAGTGTGGGGCTAAAGAAGCAACAGACCCACCGTGCTCGTGAGTAAGAAAAGATATTCGAATGGTAGTCTTGCAGTGCCGATTATAGAAATGTCACTTGATTTCTTTGCAAATAATAAATTAAATTAAATATGTAAGCACGTTGCAGTCCGGCATAACCGACGACGTAATACTCGCACACAATACAATAGCAGTTGACAATAATCGAAAATGTTATTTTGGAAAAAAATAGAATTTTTATACTCGTCCACAAAGTGAAAAGAGTATGTTGGATTTGTCCAATGTCCATCATGCTGTATGTCCGTCGGACCGTCTGTAGATTGCTGGTGATTGAATAGTACGCATCAAAAATGCAGTCGGTTACGCCCGATTGCAACGTTCTTACTTGTTTTTTGTTGTTGTTTGGAACCGCCAATGAGAATATGGTTTTAATCTATCTTTATGAACTAACTGTTTCTCTTCTGCTTATACCTAATTGTTACGTTATATGTTGTTATACTGGTTAACAAAGTGAAAAGGGTATATTGATTTTGTGCAATGTACGTTATACTGTCCATCCATATGTTCGTCTGTTCGGCGCTATTGAGGAAAGACACTTGAAGTTTTGGATATATACTTTCTGTGTCATGCCCACTGGGAGGTAAGCAAATCGATACACCTCAACCCGCAAATCGATAAAATATGAATATTTCTCAAAATATTACAGTTAGAGTCACCAAAGTAGAGTATGTAAATTGCTGGTAAGCTCCCCAAAAGGCATTGATATCCCGGCCAGTAGAACCAGCCACCCGCTTCCTCGAATCGAGAAAACCTATACCTCCCACTCTCCCATTGGTGGTAACCCCAATTAAATAAGGGTAAACAAATTTCAATGCTACGCTTCTTCCCGCCCGCAAATTTAAAATCTATATTTCCCATAATTTAAGTACTAGAGTCAACAAATGTGGCACTCAGTGCTCGGGTGCCCTTCTTCTAAGATCGAGCCGAAAAATGTTGGTCACGCCCACCCCCACACCCACGAAATATAAAAATTCCACATTTTTTCAAAATAATAATAAATACTTTGGACCGGGAGCGAGTATTACGCAGTTGGCTACGTCCGACTTCAATGTTTTTACTTGGTAGCGGTAATGAGGAAAAAGGATTTCACTTAAATCAAAATAATCACAAATTACCAATTAATTAAAATTTATAAATTCTATATTTTTTTATTTGTTTATTGTTAAAGGAAAAACCTCACAAATGTAATTTATGTGCTAAATCGTTTCCAACTCCTGGTGATTTAAAATCCCATAAGTACGTTCACAGCGGATCATGGCCATTCAAATGCACAGTTTGTTTTCGCGGTTTCTCTAAGCAGACAAATCTGAAAAATCATTTGTTTCTGCACAGTGGTAAGTTATGTTTAGAATGAATCTTATGTAGATTTTGAGAATTTTATGCATTAACTAAGATGAAGTGAAATTCAGTATCATCATAACAATACAGATTAAAGATAATATAAGTAGAAGGACATCCTAATTAAAGATAAAATTGTACTATATAGTATCAGAGATTATTCGCTTATATACCCCAAGATAGACGCTAGACAGAAAATCTTACAAATGGTCAGACAGACATTGCTAATAGGACTATTTAAGGGGTCGAAGTGATACGTTCTGCCTATTAAATACATTTCCATAAAACACTTAAATCCTTATTACTCATTTTTAAAAGGTATAGGATAATATCATTGAATTAGTTTTTAAAACCATGAACACTCATGATAACTTGAATACAAGTGAGGCACCAAATGTCTCTTCAGCTTTCGTATATTAAGGAACCTGTTTGACTAGTTTTTTATACAATATATACATTTTTCGAAAACTAGCAATTCCAACTTCCAAGGGGTATTTGAAGCTTAAAATATATGTTCATGCAATTACATGTAATTACTTACAGTAACTTCGAGGTGCTAAGGGAAAGTTGATTCATCATTTACACTGTTTTGTTAGTTAACTGCTGCGTACAGCAATGTTATAACATTAACAAGAGAGAGGCTCTAGTGCGAGGCGACCGACTAGCGGATACCTTGAACACTGTCTTTATATACATTTTAACCTCATTGCATTCATACTCAGAATCACACACACACAAAAACCCATGCCGCAAGCTGTGCGTTTTTCTCAGACGTTGCGCTTGGCCCCCACTATAAAACTAAATTCGTGAAAAAATTTAGCACGTAATGAGAGCATTCATATCTGTGTACAAGCCGAAGCGTAAGTCTGTAGTATTTGAATTGCGTTTTTGATATTTGGAGCAAGTGAGGAAAGGTATCCAAAATCCGAAATATTCTTAACCTACGTATGCTTCATGAACATATTGAATTTGGTGGCTCTAGCTCTTAATCCAAGTCTTAAAATCGATTTTTATCGGTATTTATGAACCGATGCAAAATATCGACAAAAAATGATAAGCTTGTAGTACGTATGGTATTACAGAATCTATAAGCGAAAAGTTTATGTCACTAGCTTTTGTAGTTTCCGAGATCGCTTCGTTGATACAGACGGACAGGGCTATATCAACTCAGCTCATCGTAGTGATAAAAAAGTGTAGTTTATGGGGGCGGAGATAATTTGTTTTTCCTGTTACATACATTTGGAAAAAACCATTTTTATCCATTTTCAATGGATTCGGGGTATAAGCGACCGAAAAATACGAAAAATACTACATCATAATTTGCTTAATACAAAATTGCAAGACAAATGACTTAAATTTAAAAGTCTGTTTGACTGATTAATAGATACATTAATTAGCAATCCGAAATAGTTTTAAAGCTTTTTAAAATCGGTTATAAAATTCTCGAGTAATAATCACCTCTAAGAAAATAACATAAAAATACCAGGTTTTACATTTTTTTTAAATATCTCACCATTGGGCCCCATTAAATAAGAAAAATTATGCTTGGTAACTAATAAAATAAAATTAATTTTGTTACCTAGTGTTCTTGTTTGCCGCCAGACCTAAGTAGATCAGCTTTTTGCTTATCTGTACTTAGGGCTTAACTGCATCCGAAGGGCTGGAATCACTTTAGCATAGCAGCTTTATTTTAACGCGATCATATTTGTAGCGAAGTTTTATACAGCATTTGACATTAGGATGTCATTTGCGCTTCTGTACATCTCAAATGCCTTCTCAGGCTTCTACTTACGATTTATTGCTGCTGTTATTTGCTTCTGAAAAAGTGTATATTTCGTTGTGTACAAATGTATGTAAAATGCATGTATGTAAAATGTATTCTTGGTCAGCATAAGCTCAGCCGATCTAGCCATGTTCGTCTGTCAGTTCGTCTGTCTGGACGGCCTATATGATCGCGTTAATTTCGGAGACTACATGAGCTAGAAAGCTGAACTTGGACTTTTTAAGTTTGTGTACCATTCGCAGATCAAGTTTATTTATTATTGGTAACAATGGGTTTTTTGAGCATATTTCAGAGACTTTAAGAGCAAATTTGGTTCAATATATTCTCGGATATAGGATACCTCCTGCCATTTATGAAAAATCTAAATTCGAATCAAAGGAGATTGAAATGTATGTAAAGACAGCGTTCAGGGTATCCCTTAGTCGGACGTTTGTGTTTGTGAAGACAGGGCTCGGGGTATCTCTTAGTCGGGGGAACCCGACTAGAGCTCTCTCATTTGTTGATTCTTGATCTATATAGAACGTGCCGTTGAAGACTGAACATTTTTTTTTTTACACTCAATATTTTTCTCTGCAGTTACGCGACGGTTTTTAACATCAATACAGTTGTATCGCCGAGAATTGGAAGTAGATATTAGGTTTTTGGAAACTATACAACAAAGTTTTCAAATATACATATTTTTAATGTTGGCCTTAAAGTCACCGACTATAATCAGTATTAAATACCATCTTTTCCAAATAGAGGGGAAAAAACCATTCTAAGTTGTAGACAGCAAGGTCCGCGCAGGGCTCTCCAGGTAAAGCAAATTATCAACTTTGTCGTACGATACGAACGTACAATCTGCGTAATTTTTAGTGTTCTTATGTCCTCTTTATATACAATTACTATGAGTAATGATAACTTAGCGTGTATTTATCTTATCTTTTCGTGTATTTAGGAGACAAACCACATGGCTGTGAATTATGCAAAAAGAGATTTGCATTAGCCTGCAACCTGCGAGCACATATGAAGACACATGATGGTAAGACGTATTTTTCATATATTTTTAGGAAAGTGAAAAGAGTATTTTTATTGGTTTTTTTTTGGGTTTGTGCAGTGCCCGACATGCTGACGGTCCGTCCCTCTGCATTAACGTAATTTTTTCGCCACTATCACAGATAGCGACTTGAAACTATGAATAGTTCCTTATAATTATCTAGTTCAGAATTTTTGACCACTAATATATCTTTAAAATTTGATAACTCTGTCAAACTGTAAGAGTTATAGGTTTTCGCAATTTGTGGGGGCGGGCAGGCAGCGGGTTGTGGGCGAGGGCGAGATATCACTTGGGGAGGTCATCAGCAAGCTACACACCAAGTTTAGTGTCTCTGGCCTTAAAATTGTCACCTTTTATCGATTTGCGATTTAAGGTGTATCGACATGTTATCGATTTGCCAGCTTGCCAGTGGGCGCGGCATAAAAATCTCAACACTTTTTGTGAAGCAGATAACTACAAGAATATATCTAAGACTTCATGTCTCTATCTTCAATAGCGCCGAAAAATGTTGCGTTCATCCGGACAGACGGACGGACAGCTTGATGGACTTTTTAAAAAAACCAATACACCCTTTTCACTTTATGAACGAGTATTATATGTGAGATAGGAGCGCCCGACTAAGGGATACCCTGAACCAAAGACAATAGAAACACTAAGATGCGTAACACTGAACAAAAAAATGTTATAAGTCAGCCAGATTTTCACAATTAGAACGAAAACGAAATCGTTGCCCTTGCGCTCTCACAACTTAAAGAGCGTAAAATTCGAAAAATAGAATGCGCTTTCGGTTCGGCTTGCTGATTGCCATGCGTCCATTTATGCTTTCAACTTAAGCATGTATGTGTAATTAGGCGTTGCATTGGCTTTGGCTGCCTAAAACGAATTTTTTCGTTTTCTTGGACCGTCAGTTTTGTCTGATAGAGCTGCGCGCGCAACAAAAAAATTGAAATGCAACATTTTTTATATTTTTCTTTGTAATTATTATTTTATTCATTAAATCGTCATTTAATGTGGAATGTTATTTTAATTGTGTAGTAATTAATTGATGTGTACATATATGTGTATTAACATATCATATAAAATAATAATTGCTTTCAATCATCTGCCTAAAAGTAATGAAATTTCTACAACCCAATCTCTGCAACACAGTTTAATAATATTGGAATAGGTCGCGGTCGGCGCAAGACTAGGAAAACTAGGAAAGACTAGGAAACTAGGAAAAACTAGTAAGAACTGCATATACTCGTTCACAGTACATAGAAGTTATTATTATTATCTTGGAAAAATATGGAATTTTTAAATTTCGTAGGGGCTGGGGTAGGCATGTCTAACATTTTTTGGCTCGATCTTAAGAGGAGGTTACCCAAACATTGCCAAATTTGGTGACTCCAGCTCCAAAATGTTGGGAGATATAAATTTTAGCGGTTTGTTGAGGCAGAAGTGGGCGTGGCTGGGCAATTATCTTACCAAGCTTTAAAGTGATTGACTAGTCATCTACCTTTAAAATTTGGTGAAAAACAAGTAAGAACGTAAAAATAATAACTTTATGTGAATTTTATGTCACACGACCAGTTGATTAAGCGCAAACAGCCACGTTTACAATTCTAAGAATAAGAAATCGTCTAGCAAGTCAGCGCCACTATTGTTCAGTGAACTACGATTGAGTGATTTCTCACTTTAAGATCTACGGAAATCTTTTAATACTTTATCTGACGCGGTTATACACGAGTATATATTCCAAGTTTCAAGTTTTCTCTAGCTTCAATGGCGGCGAAAAAAATTGCGATCATACGGACTGACGGACGGACAGCAGGACGGATATTGCAGAATCCTAATAACTCTTTTACTTTGTAAACGAGTAAAAAATACATTTTACTTATTTTTGAAGGACATCTTGGATTGGAATGGATGAGGTACATTTTATACAGTTATATTGCTAGTGGCCTTTTGTGCACTTCGTGATACATCATCGCCTTGATACTGCCTTCCTCAGTGAAAGACAAGTGAAGAGTCCTCGACTATGATATATCTAGTAATTTCCTGCGAACAGTCTTAACATCCATTCAAGCATCTTTCTATACCTACATACATATTCAAGGAACAAGGTACAGACAAAGACAATATAAACACTAAAATGATTAACGCGCATACACTTGAATGCAATACAAAATTTTAAGTGTGGCTTTTCAAGTGGCTTTATTTTTAAATCCCTTCCCCCAAGACGCCATTGAAATATGTTATTTATGCACTGCATTGACTTTGGCTATATATACTTGTAGTTATCTTCTTCAGACAAAGTGTAAAGATTTTTGTGCCACGCCCACTGGCAGGCTGGCAAATTGATAACATATCGATACACTTCAAATCACAATTTGATAAAATTTGAATATTTCCCACAGTATTAAAGTTAGAGTCACCAACTTTGGTATGTAGATTGCTGGTGACCTCCTCCAAAAATTACCTTGACTTTTCTACCATGCCCACTAGAAGGCCCCCTAGCGCCCTCGCGTTAAAAAAAAATGGCTATATCTCCCACAGTTTTTGAGCTGGAGGCTCCATATTTGGAATATATTACTGGAAAGTTTCCAAAAATTCACTGAACATTTTTTTCGGGCCACGCCCCTTTCCGCCTCCGTAATCGCTAAAATCGATATATTTGAAAGCTCAAAACGGTTACATGTGCATAATTCACACAATTGTATGTAGATTGCTGGTGACCATCGGAAATGGCTATATCTCCCACAGTTTTTGAGCTAGAGTCACCAAATTTTAAAGGTAGATTAGTGGTCTCCCTTTAAATGCGGTATAAAAGTTTCCCACCCACGCCCAGCCCCAGCCCACTCCCGCCCCCGCAAAGTGCGAAAGCGTATATCTCTCAGAGTTTTAAGGCTAGAGTCACCAAAATTTCATGGTTGATGACTGGTAGCGCCCTTTAAAGATCGTACAAAAATTTCCCAGCCACGCCCACCTCCACACATACCCTCCCACTCCCGCCCCTGCAAATCGCGAAAATCTATATCTCCCATTATTTTGGAGCTAGAGTCACCAAATTTTAAAGGTGGATGGCTGGTCACTCACTTTAAAGCTCGGTAAGATAATTGCCCGGAAACGCCCATTCCCGACTGCAACGTTCTTACTAGTTTTTCCTAGTTTTCTTGCGCCGACCGCGACCTATCCCAATGTTATTAAACTGTGTTGCAGAGGTTGGGTTGTAGAAATTTCATTACTTTAAGGCAGATGATTGAAAGCAATTATTATTTTATATGATATGTTAATACACATATATGTACACATCAATTAATTACTCCACAATTAAAATAACATTACACATTAAATGACAATTTAATGAATAAAATAATAATTACAAAGAAAAATATAAAAAATTTTGCATTTCAATTTTTATTGTTGCACGCGCAACTCTATGAGACAAAACTGGCTATCCCAGAAAACGAAAAAATTCGTTTTAGGCAGCCAAAGATAATGCAACGCCTAATTACACATACATGCTTAATTTGACAACAGAAATGGACTCATGGCAATCGGCAGGTCGAACTGGAAGCGCATTTTATTTTTAGAATTTTACGCTCTTTAAGTTGTGAAACGCAAGGGCAACGATTTCGTTTTCGTGCTCATTTTTGTGAAAATCAAGCTACCTTATAACATATTTTTATTCTGCGTTACGCATCTTAGGATTTTATATTGTCTTTGGTACAGTTATACAAAAAGTGAAGTAGCCAAGGTACATACATCTTGACATACCATACGAACACCTGTGGCTCTCATAATTTTCGAGATATGGTCTAAAACTCGAAAATTTAGTATAATAGATAAAGCCTCAAATTTGGTATTTATGTTGTCGTATAGCACATACAGATTTAAAATATTTAACTTTTTGGATACCATCACTGACTCGTCCCAAAATGAAATACACCATTTTTGAGGTACAATCTTTCTCTTTGGTGTAATGTTATATGTAAAAGCCCTACAAATTGTATATATGTAGAGCGGTCAATAAGGTTACTTAAGAATGAATTTTCCTTAACTAAGAAAAAAATAATTAAGAATGCTCTAGTCGAGGGAGTTTAGAGCTATAGCCACCAAATTTGGCACACAGTCTTGAGGTCGAAAATTTTACTTTGTTACTTTTATTTTTGATTTTTATCTTTGATTTTTATGTTTATTTTTTATAGGTGAACTTCAAAACGAATGTATAAGATGTGAAAAGCCGTTTATTGCACAAAAAAGTATTTTACAAAAGAGGAAAATGTGCGATGAATGCTTTGATTTGAGCGTTTCCACAGATGACGGAGAGACAGTTGCCTTACCATCAGAAAGAAGAATCTATAACGAAGGAGAATATGACACTTCAAACGAATCAGCGGAATTTAGTGAAAAATAAATGCATAGATACATACTCCTTAGGTGTGTTAACAATTATGATTTTGAGGTCATTCTGTGAAAAATATTTTTAGAAAAACGAGGTCAGATTAAATATTATAATTTATTCGCACGTCGCCTTCATAAATTTAGAATATGACCAAAAATTCTAAATTTAATATCAGCAACGCTTACTATCACAATAAAAGAAATGTAATTTAATTTATTGAAAACGCAATACCTGCTTTTTAAATTCCCAAAATCTACAGCAATTTTCTAAACGAAAATTGTCTATTTTTCTTTCTACAGTAACGTTTGACAAGTGAGTGAGTGAGAGCACAGATCAGGGAATCGCCGATCTGTTCGTAACATTTTTCACTCCACATGTTCCACATTATCTATAAATAATCAGCCTTGTCCGCAACAGCTACAGTCGTCAAACTGAGTTTTGTGTCCTATTATTCATCATTCCTCTCCACAAAAGAACACTTTGCATAAGTTATTATTATTATTATTATTTATTATTATTATTATTTTATTTCACCTTTCCAGCAAGGGTTTATGAAACGTAGTTCTGTGTCCACTAACATTCTAGAGCTAATACACATGATAAATCACACTCTGTTTACCGACTACATATACAGTCTGTCAAGAAATACTTTACATACTGCAAAAAAAATGCATTTGTTTGACTTTAAGTATGAATATTATTAGCTTTCACTTAAGCAAAAAGTTTTTTAATGATGCACGATTCTTTAGTTAAAAGTTTAAATACTATAAGAAAAAAAACCATACGCAAATTGTAATTCATTGCTGATAAAAACAACAAAAACCATGTTTACACATTTTTGACACTGTCAAGAAATTCTTTACACAAAATAATTTTATTTAGTCTAAATCTAAAAACTAAAAAACAACGTTAACATTAGGAATTTTTAATATTTAGTATGTCCTCCCTCGGCTCTCACAACATGTTGAAGACGTTTTGGCATGGATTTAATTAATTTTTGGAGGTATTTTAGTGGAATTTTATTCCACTCTTCCAAAATAATAGCTTTTAGGCTGGCCTTATTTTTTGGCTTCGTTTTCCGACCGCTTTCTTCAAATAAGCCCACAAATTCTCAATGGGGTTAAGATCAGGGCTCTGTGGGGGTGTATCTAGCACTTTTCCGCAGTTATATAACAGCCAGGTTCTCACATTAATCTTGGTAAAACTGAAAATTAGGTCTGTTGCAATAAAAACCAAAATTTCCGCACTGGCTGTTAAATTGTTTTTTAGAATTTGCAAATAGTGAGTGGCATTCATAGTGTCCTCTATAAAAACAAGATCGCCGACTCCAAGGCTAGAGAAACACCCCCACACCATGACCGCAAGTTTTCCAAATTTAATTGTTGGTATAAGGTTTTTATTTTGGAGGGCGGTTAATGGCTTACGCCATACCCTGGATGGGCCATGGTTATAAAATAGCATTATTTTACTTTCGTCACAGAATATGGTATTATCCCAAAATTCCGGCGGTTCATTAATTTTGCTCAAGGCAAAGCTATAATAACGCTTTTCAATGTTGGCTGCTGAAAGTAGCGGTTTTTTTCTAGCAGCTCTTGAACTGTACTTATGCCGTAGGATGGCCTGGCATACGGTTTCGTGAGAAACAACAATGCCACATTGTTCTTCAAGTTCTGTAGCAAGATGTCTCAACGAAACATTGGGAGTTTCGTTGATTCTCCGCAGGATTAGGCGGTCTGCCCGCTTAGAAATCTTGTTTTTGCGACCACCTTTTCCCTTTGCTTCGAATCTACCTTCGTTTTCTGCACGGTTGATTACATTATAAATAGTTTTCCTTGAAACGGAAAACATTTTAACCAATTCTCCAACAGATTTACCCAATTGGTGATTATAGTAAATCAATTGGTTGACATCAAAGGACAATCTCTTTCCAGGCATATCGAAAAATTTAAAAAGCACGGATTTGGATTTTCAGCACAATTTCACAATCGAATTAAATCAAATGCAAAACTGAAGCTGAACGAAGCAAAGGGAAAAGCATAGAATGCAATAAAGCGCCATTATTTTTAAGAACTAGACTAAGAAGAAATAGAAAACGAAGTGTGTAAAGAATTTCTTGACAGTGTCAAAAATGTGTAAACATGGTTTTTGTTGTTTTTATCAGCAATGAATTACAATTTGCGTATGGTTTTTTTTCTTATAGTATTTAAACTTTTAACTAAAGAATCGTGCATCATTAAAAAACTTTTTGCTTAAGTAAAAGCTAATAATATTCATACTTAAAGTCAAACAATTTTTTTGCAGTGTGTAAAGTGTTTCTTGACAGACTGTATATGGAAGTAAATCTATTCATATATTCATGTATATAGCATATGTCTAACGTATTCTTCATAAAACCACTAACGCCGATAACTTACAATGCGAATTTTTCTCTTGGAATTTCAAGCTTAAGAAAAGTATTAGGCACAAAAGTTTTGACGCCCATTTATATTAAGCAGCTATAAAAAACAATGCCACAGTTTCTTTCATGTTAGATTTTTTTGTTTGTGATGATAAAAGTTAAAACAAGGGCTCCGATCCCATGTTCAAACCAAAACTTGGGTTCATGAATGTAAAAACCAAGTTCATGGTTCACATTGGTTCGATCCGTGAATCGAAACAGCAATATTTCTTTTTGGTTTTGTAGGTTCTCTCAGAATAAGAATATTTAAATTCTTGGATACCACCCCCACCCGCCCAATAATTGGAAAAACCAAATTAAAACGGCACATCCTTGCGCTTTTATTTGTGCATACCTTAATATGAGTGTGTGCAGTTTGTGGCGCATGCTTGTGTGTTTGTGTATGTTTATTCAAACGTATTCTGTGTAAAGATAAATTTTCGAATGCATGTTACGGCAGCTCATAACTGGTTTCGGAAGTCTATAAGTTGGATACTCCCAACTAAGGCACTACTACTTAGTATATCTTGAACTATTGAAAATGGGTAAAAAGGTTATAATGGTTTTGTGCACATGTATGTCACAGGCAGAAGGAAGCATCTCCGGCTCCACAAAGTATATATATTCTTGATCTGTCCATCTGATCGTCTGTCCAACTGTATGAACGCAGCAAACTCGGAAACTACAAAAGCTAAAGTCATAAGCTTTTCAATTAAAGATTCCATACGCAGTACGAGTTTATCATTTTTATTTCGATTTTAAGACTTGGTTTTCTTAGCATACCTCGTGGACTAAAAGCTAGTGTAGAAGTTATTTACGACCACTAGAACGCTCCAGCGTCCCTGCTTTAAAAAGTCGGAAATGGTTATATCTCGCCCCTTTCGCCCCTGTCAACGCAAGAATCGAAAGATCTGAAAGCTCAAATCGATGGCATATTTAAAATTTCCACAACCTTGATAAATTTATTGATGGTGACCTCCCTAACAGTGCAATAGTATATCGGCAGATAAGTGATTTGCAAACAAACGAAGGCACCGAACCATCAGCAGCAGGTATCCATAGGTCAGGGGTAAAAACGGCTACATCATGGGAAACTATCCAAGGTCGATGAAAGGTCATGCATGGATAATTGTTGTCGTTGATCATTTTTCGAAATTCACTTTTGTCTTCATTTTTCTAAAAGACATGAGGTCACATTTTTGGTGCACGAGATTTTTTCAAGTTCAGCGTCACTGAGACAATTAACTCAGACAACAGCCGACAATTCGTGGCAAAAGAAAATATGATCGAAGCTTCTGAATGTCCCACATGAAAATGACCACCTATTGTCTCCAAAGCAACGCAGCTGAGCGGGTCGATCGCACAGTGTTAGCGGCGATCCGTTCGTATTTGAAACATTACCACTGGAAGTGGCATAATCGATGCCATAAATCGATGTTGAGATTCGCAATGCTGCGCGAAAGCTACGGTCCAAGGGCGAACACTCGAACTCTGATTTGAAGATTTAAGAAAAAATTCGACTAGTGGAGGAACAGGTGGAACAGCACCAACATAAAGCAGCCGATAGCACTACTATAAACTTACGCGCAGTTTTCCTGCAGTTCCAGACCATAGTCAGAGCTGTGGGAAACAATTTCTATGAGGTCAAAGACGGGGACGGAAGATCGTTGGGTGTTGTCCAAGCGAAGAATCTTAAGAGCCTACGTTGGGAGTTGTGTAAAGATGGGCAAGCATACGTTCAAAGTCAAACAAGTAAGAACGTTGCAGTCGGACGTAACCGACGTAACCGTACATATAAGTTATTATTGAAATTTTGGAAAAATATAGAATTTTTAAATTTCGGTGGGGCTGAGGTAAGCGTGTTCAACATTTTTTATCTCGATCTTAAGAGGAGGTCACCCATACACTATCTGGCAAATTTGGTGAATCTAGCTTTAATATTGTGGGAGATATAGGCTTTTGCACTTTGCGGGGGTGGGAGTGGGCGGAGGTGGGCGTGGGTGGTAAATTTTTGTACCCGTATTCAAAGGGGTGACCACTAATCTACCTTTAAAGTTTGGTGACTCTAGCTCAGAAACTGTTGGAGATAGAGCCATTTCCGATTTTTTAAGGCGGGCTGGCTGGGGGGCGTTCTAGTACGCGTGGCCGGGATTCAAGGTCGCAATCTTTGGGTGAGGCCACCAGCAATCTATATTCCAAGATTGGTGTCTCTAGTTTTAAAAATGTGTGAATTATACACTTGTTACCGTTTTGAGCTTTCAAATACATCGGTTTTAGCGGTTACGGACGCGGAAGGAAGCGTTAAAATTTTTTCAGTGATGTTTGGGGAAACTTTCAAGTAATATATATTCCAAATATGGACCCTCTAGCTCAAAAACGATGGGAGATGTAGCCATTTCCGTTTTTTTAAGGCGGGGCGATAGGGGACGTTGTAGTGGGCGTAGCCGTGAAAGCAATTTTTGGAGGAAGTCACCAGCAATCTACATACCAAAGTTGGTGACCCTAACTTTAGTACTACGGGAAATATTCACATTTTATCGTATTGCGATTTGAGGTGTATCAACATGTTGTCGATTTGCCAGCCTCCCAGTGGCCGTGGCACTAAAATCTTAACACTTTGCCAGAAGCAGATAACTACAAGTATATATCCAAAATTTCAAGTCTCTATCTTCAATAGCGATCAGGCGGACACACATTGCCCAAAACCAATATACTAGTTTCACTTCATGAACTAGTATAAAAATGCACACGACAATTTCAAACATTCATGACGGCGCATAGGTCAAAATTCTCGTGTGGTGTTTTATTATGCTAATGAATTATTGGCCACGAACGCATCCCTGGGTGGAAATTTCGAGATAAGCTACGCTGTGCATCGTAATCACGATTTGAAGAAGTTGGCAGGGCGGTCTTAAGGGTGTTAACATATTCCGCAGCTTATAAGAGAGAAAGAAAAAATCGGACACATCGCGTTTTTTAGGCGGGAAACCGAATGACTAAGGTGTGCGTAGCGTAGCGAGTCCAGCTGCTTACTTTTTTTAGTTACATACACACGATATATACATATACACTCATCGATTCTGGAAATTACCCTCCTATAAGCATCGATAATAAAAGGTGAATATTTCCCACAATATTAAGGTAGGAGTCACCAAATTTGTTATAAACACCCCCCAGCGTCTCCGCCTTAAAAATGAAAATGCAAATAGCTATATCTCCCACAATTTTTGAGCTAGATGCTATAGATAGAATATATGTATATAACTGGAGAGCTGCCCCAAACATCATAGCAAAAGTTGCCCGGTCATGCCCATCAACCTCCGTTATCGCGAAATTCTAGATCCATAGACCCATACTTTTAAAGGAAGGGTCGCCAAACTTTAAAAGTAAGTGGCTGGTCACCCCACTCCCGTCGTACATTTACTTGACACCAGGTTTAAAAACTGTCAAGAACGGATCGCAACCCTTGGGAACATAGGAAATTAGTAGACGACAAGCAAAGTTTAACCAGCACACACATAGCACCCGAAGTGATTTATCACTGAAAGAAGGTAATTTTGAGGAACGTGAATAACAACGGACCTCCGTTTGGTACTCCGGAAGTAATTTTAATAGACTTACAGACAAGGGCTTTAAATTAAGCTTTGTAGGTTCCTAAAGTTAAACAGTTAGATATCCAAAGAATTAGGCTATTTGGAAATCCCAGTAGATGTAGCTTATGCAGTAAAATCGAATAATTAACAGAGTCGAACGCATTACTGAAATCGGCTTAAACAACATCTTTTTGCATTTTATTTTGGAGTCTTTTAATAACAAAAGACTTGAATTCCAATTAGTTGGTGTTATTATATCTATATTTTATATATTATATCTATATTTTTATATAGTTGACAAGTTATTAACAGGAATAGCGGACAACTTAGAAATACCAGTATAATTCTGAATATTTTCAAATGATAGGAAAAGAACTTAACGCCACGGAAAATTTAAATAGTTTATGCAAAGGCTTTAAGATACCTTTGGCACTATACCTAAGAACGCAGCCTGGTACTCTATCAGGTCCCGTTGGAAATATGGACTTGATGATCATTTAATAGTGAACTTTCTGTGGTCAGAGAGCCAAAAATGCAACTAATAACATTTACATGGTAAGGATGTGGCAAACCAGGAAGGTAATGCAAATCGTTTGATAAAATTTAGCAAATAATATAAGGTATTCCCAAATTGCCCTTTAAAGACAACGGTTGCCAGGATATATCTGACATTTTATACCAGTCTTTTTTTGGAGTGCAGTGACTACGACGTTGTGGCCTGTTCTATCAGAAGAACCCTTAATATCAATTAAAGCACAGTCCACTTATTTGGCTTCCACTGGTTTGTGTCGAGTACTTGCGAATTCAACTTTGCCAGCTTGACGTGCGTGTTTATTACTGTGCTATGGCTATTATCGATGGTTTAGATATGTACCCTAGAGTAATGAATCTAGGATGTCATCCAGCTGTTCATCTTACTTTGTGTGGCTACTCTCAATGCTTTAGATATGTACCCTAGAGCTTTGATCCTTTTGTAGATGTACCGAAGTCATCTAACTATCCATCTTACTTTGTGTTTTGTAATAACACAGTTCTCTGTAGAAATAAACGAAAAAACTCAAAAAACTTTGCAGTTGGTACCTGCTCTATCTTGCCAATAAATTACGGAAATGGAATAGTTTCCATATTATTATTCCATCCATATTCTTTATTATATTCTGTAAGTTTTGCAGTGTCTTGATTCCATTTCTCTGTGCTTTTCTCGCTCTGACGGCCCATGTGTTTTCGATGAACACCAGTAATATACCTAGCTTGGAATTCAACCTCCCGATGACAGCCAAAGCTGAAATCCCTGTGGTTTAGGTTGATTTGGGCAACGCTGGTGCACATCTTAAGGTTCTGGCCCGTCTTCCGAGAGCGTCAGATCATCATCATCTCTCTTCTTCATCGCCAGCGTGCTAGCCGTTGCTGCACACTGAGTGTAACGAGGTCTAAAACCCCTGGCGGCATGTAGTTCACTTCAGTGTCTATGACCACTAATCCTTCCTGAGCTGGGGATGTGCTGCTGGCAACCTTTGTATTACCGCCTGCCTTTCGAGGAGTTGCAGAGTTTACTGTTTGATTACAAGAGTGACAACCATGCTCTTCTTCGTCTCACTAAACCTCAAAACCGCCAATGTCGCTGGAAGAATGCCTTTGTTTTGGTCCTTTAATAGACCCAGAGTCTTCACATTCTCTTCACCAGCTGTCCATTATAAGTGGATGGTGATTATGTTTCGGTATCTGGTTCCCGTGGCATACCCTAAGTGCTCCATTTGTCACTGGATCTTGGGGACAATATTTTCCAGCCACTCTTTGGCATTGGCATCCCTGCATTGCTTAAAGCAAATGCTGTTGTTGTTCAGACTGGTGAAATACTTTTTCCGCATTTCGATAAATCTCCTCGGGTATTCATCCGCCATTATAGCTGGCATTGGTAACGTTAGCTTAGGATACTTTGGTCCTTTTTGTGCAGAGACAGTCCTTACCCGTCTATCGCTTCATGCCCTCATTTCTGCTCTTTGCCCCTTTTGGGACTGTCTTCGGTTTCAAGTTGCTGCTTGCCCCTCAACTCTCGGAAGAAAAATCGGTCTCCGATTGCACTTCCGCCTCCTGGAGTAAATCTAAACCCACCTCTTGAAGCCTCTGATAGTACAAAAAACTAACATCCTCCCTCTCACTTGGCTATCAGAATGTAAGAGGTCTTTGTACTAAACTTAGTAATCTTTATCTAAATAGCCTATCCTTTCCTTTTCATGTCATTGCCTTCTCTGAAACATGGTTAAGGCCTGACATCCTAGATTCTGAAATCCTTTCTAACAAGTTTTCTATCTATAGAAAAGATCGCACTTCTCGTCGTGGTGGTGGTGTACTTATTGCTGTTGATACTGATTTATTTTCAGAGATAGTGATAACCAACTTGAGTATAGATATTGAATTTGTTGCCGTCAAATTGTGCATTAACGGTGTCTGCCTTTTTATTACTTGTTCTTATATTCCTCCTTCTTCTGATAATTCTGTCTATTCAACGCACTTCTCTGCTATACATTCTATTTCTGCTATGCTTTCCGATAGTGATTTTCTTAAAGTTCGCGGCAATTTCAATATTGCAGGAACTACATGGATTCCCAGTCCTTATTCCAGCGTGTTGACTTCCACGACTTAAAATGATTTTCTTGATAATTTATTTGGGATATCATTGTGTCAAATCAATGCTATCCCAAATTCACTGCATAAAATGCTTGACCTTATTTTTGTTTTGGATCAATCTTTTTTGTCTGTTTCCCGTACTGAACCAATATCATATCCGGAAGATCCATATCACCCTGCATTAGAGGTGTTGATTGATTTACCTGCCCGGGTGCTAAACCCAGGTAGTAAACCTCCAGAGCGAGCTCGCCAATTTCGGAAACCGACTTTGCCAAGCTAACTCTGCTCTTATCCCAGACTGACTGGTCTCTGCTTTACACCTGTAGGAACATGGATAGTGAAATTGCGATTTTTTATTCGACTTTAAACCAACTTTTTGATGTGTCCCGGTTTGTAACTCAATTAGGTCTAACAAACCTGTTTGGTTTACACGGGAATTAACCAATTTAAAAAATAAAAAGTCAAGGATGTACTGGAAGTTCAAGAAATCTGGCATATTTAAAATTTCCACAACCTTGATAAATTTATTGATGGTGACCTCCCTAACAGTGCAATAGTATATCGGCAGATAAGTGATTTGCAAACAAACGAAGGCACCGAACCATCAGCAGCAGGTATCCATAGGTCAGGGGTAAAAACGGCTACATCATGGGAAACTATCCAAGGTCGATGAAAGGTCATGCATGGATAATTGTTGTCGTTGATCATTTTTCGAAATTCACTTTTGTCTTCATTTTTCTAAAAGACATGAGGTCACATTTTTGGTGCACGAGATTTTTTCAAGTTCAGCGTCACTGAGACAATTAACTCAGACAACAGCCGACAATTCGTGGCAAAAGAAAATATGATCGAAGCTTCTGAATGTCCCACATGAAAATGACCACCTATTGTCTCCAAAGCAACGCAGCTGAGCGGGTCGATCGCACAGTGTTAGCGGCGATCCGTTCGTATTTGAAACATTACCACTGGAAGTGGCATAATCGATGCCATAAATCGATGTTGAGATTCGCAATGCTGCGCGAAAGCTACGGTCCAAGGGCGAACACTCGAACTCTGATTTGAAGATTTAAGAAAAAATTCGACTAGTGGAGGAACAGGTGGAACAGCACCAACATAAAGCAGCCGATAGCACTACTATAAACTTACGCGCAGTTTTCCTGCAGTTCCAGACCATAGTCAGAGCTGTGGGAAACAATTTCTATGAGGTCAAAGACGGGGACGGAAGATCGTTGGGTGTTGTCCAAGCGAAGAATCTTAAGAGCCTACGTTGGGAGTTGTGTAAAGATGGGCAAGCATACGTTCAAAGTCAAACAAGTAAGAACGTTGCAGTCGGACGTAACCGACGTAACCGTACATATAAGTTATTATTGAAATTTTGGAAAAATATAGAATTTTTAAATTTCGGTGGGGCTGAGGTAAGCGTGTTCAACATTTTTTATCTCGATCTTAAGAGGAGGTCACCCATACACTATCTGGCAAATTTGGTGAATCTAGCTTTAATATTGTGGGAGATATAGGCTTTTGCACTTTGCGGGGGTGGGAGTGGGCGGAGGTGGGCGTGGGTGGTAAATTTTTGTACCCGTATTCAAAGGGGTGACCACTAATCTACCTTTAAAGTTTGGTGACTCTAGCTCAGAAACTGTTGGAGATAGAGCCATTTCCGATTTTTTAAGGCGGGCTGGCTGGGGGGCGTTCTAGTACGCGTGGCCGGGATTCAAGGTCGCAATCTTTGGGTGAGGCCACCAGCAATCTATATTCCAAGATTGGTGTCTCTAGTTTTAAAAATGTGTGAATTATACACTTGTTACCGTTTTGAGCTTTCAAATACATCGGTTTTAGCGGTTACGGACGCGGAAGGAAGCGTTAAAATTTTTTCAGTGATGTTTGGGGAAACTTTCAAGTAATATATATTCCAAATATGGACCCTCTAGCTCAAAAACGATGGGAGATGTAGCCATTTCCGTTTTTTTAAGGCGGGGCGATAGGGGACGTTGTAGTGGGCGTAGCCGTGAAAGCAATTTTTGGAGGAAGTCACCAGCAATCTACATACCAAAGTTGGTGACCCTAACTTTAGTACTACGGGAAATATTCACATTTTATCGTATTGCGATTTGAGGTGTATCAACATGTTGTCGATTTGCCAGCCTCCCAGTGGCCGTGGCACTAAAATCTTAACACTTTGCCAGAAGCAGATAACTACAAGTATATATCCAAAATTTCAAGTCTCTATCTTCAATAGCGATCAGGCGGACACACATTGCCCAAAACCAATATACTAGTTTCACTTCATGAACTAGTATAAAAATGCACACGACAATTTCAAACATTCATGACGGCGCATAGGTCAAAATTCTCGTGTGGTGTTTTATTATGCTAATGAATTATTGGCCACGAACGCATCCCTGGGTGGAAATTTCGAGATAAGCTACGCTGTGCATCGTAATCACGATTTGAAGAAGTTGGCAGGGCGGTCTTAAGGGTGTTAACATATTCCGCAGCTTATAAGAGAGAAAGAAAAAATCGGACACATCGCGTTTTTTAGGCGGGAAACCGAATGACTAAGGTGTGCGTAGCGTAGCGAGTCCAGCTGCTTACTTTTTTTAGTTACATACACACGATATATACATATACACTCATCGATTCTGGAAATTACCCTCCTATAAGCATCGATAATAAAAGGTGAATATTTCCCACAATATTAAGGTAGGAGTCACCAAATTTGTTATAAACACCCCCCAGCGTCTCCGCCTTAAAAATGAAAATGCAAATAGCTATATCTCCCACAATTTTTGAGCTAGATGCTATAGATAGAATATATGTATATAACTGGAGAGCTGCCCCAAACATCATAGCAAAAGTTGCCCGGTCATGCCCATCAACCTCCGTTATCGCGAAATTCTAGATCCATAGACCCATACTTTTAAAGGAAGGGTCGCCAAACTTTAAAAGTAAGTGGCTGGTCACCCCACTCCCGTCGTACATTTACTTGACACCAGGTTTAAAAACTGTCAAGAACGGATCGCAACCCTTGGGAACATAGGAAATTAGTAGACGACAAGCAAAGTTTAACCAGCACACACATAGCACCCGAAGTGATTTATCACTGAAAGAAGGTAATTTTGAGGAACGTGAATAACAACGGACCTCCGTTTGGTACTCCGGAAGTAATTTTAATAGACTTACAGACAAGGGCTTTAAATTAAGCTTTGTAGGTTCCTAAAGTTAAACAGTTAGATATCCAAAGAATTAGGCTATTTGGAAATCCCAGTAGATGTAGCTTATGCAGTAAAATCGAATAATTAACAGAGTCGAACGCATTACTGAAATCGGCTTAAACAACATCTTTTTGCATTTTATTTTGGAGTCTTTTAATAACAAAAGACTTGAATTCCAATTAGTTGGTGTTATTATATCTATATTTTATATATTATATCTATATTTTTATATAGTTGACAAGTTATTAACAGGAATAGCGGACAACTTAGAAATACCAGTATAATTCTGAATATTTTCAAATGATAGGAAAAGAACTTAACGCCACGGAAAATTTAAATAGTTTATGCAAAGGCTTTAAGATACCTTTGGCACTATACCTAAGAACGCAGCCTGGTACTCTATCAGGTCCCGTTGGAAATATGGACTTGATGATCATTTAATAGTGAACTTTCTGTGGTCAGAGAGCCAAAAATGCAACTAATAACATTTACATGGTAAGGATGTGGCAAACCAGGAAGGTAATGCAAATCGTTTGATAAAATTTAGCAAATAATATAAGGTATTCCCAAATTGCCCTTTAAAGACAACGGTTGCCAGGATATATCTGACATTTTATACCAGTCTTTTTTTGGAGTGCAGTGACTACGACGTTGTGGCCTGTTCTATCAGAAGAACCCTTAATATCAATTAAAGCACAGTCCACTTATTTGGCTTCCACTGGTTTGTGTCGAGTACTTGCGAATTCAACTTTGCCAGCTTGACGTGCGTGTTTATTACTGTGCTATGGCTATTATCGATGGTTTAGATATGTACCCTAGAGTAATGAATCTAGGATGTCATCCAGCTGTTCATCTTACTTTGTGTGGCTACTCTCAATGCTTTAGATATGTACCCTAGAGCTTTGATCCTTTTGTAGATGTACCGAAGTCATCTAACTATCCATCTTACTTTGTGTTTTGTAATAACACAGTTCTCTGTAGAAATAAACGAAAAAACTCAAAAAACTTTGCAGTTGGTACCTGCTCTATCTTGCCAATAAATTACGGAAATGGAATAGTTTCCATATTATTATTCCATCCATATTCTTTATTATATTCTGTAAGTTTTGCAGTGTCTTGATTCCATTTCTCTGTGCTTTTCTCGCTCTGACGGCCCATGTGTTTTCGATGAACACCAGTAATATACCTAGCTTGGAATTCAACCTCCCGATGACAGCCAAAGCTGAAATCCCTGTGGTTTAGGTTGATTTGGGCAACGCTGGTGCACATCTTAAGGTTCTGGCCCGTCTTCCGAGAGCGTCAGATCATCATCATCTCTCTTCTTCATCGCCAGCGTGCTAGCCGTTGCTGCACACTGAGTGTAACGAGGTCTAAAACCCCTGGCGGCATGTAGTTCACTTCAGTGTCTATGACCACTAATCCTTCCTGAGCTGGGGATGTGCTGCTGGCAACCTTTGTATTACCGCCTGCCTTTCGAGGAGTTGCAGAGTTTACTGTTTGATTACAAGAGTGACAACCATGCTCTTCTTCGTCTCACTAAACCTCAAAACCGCCAATGTCGCTGGAAGAATGCCTTTGTTTTGGTCCTTTAATAGACCCAGAGTCTTCACATTCTCTTCACCAGCTGTCCATTATAAGTGGATGGTGATTATGTTTCGGTATCTGGTTCCCGTGGCATACCCTAAGTGCTCCATTTGTCACTGGATCTTGGGGACAATATTTTCCAGCCACTCTTTGGCATTGGCATCCCTGCATTGCCTAAAGCAAATGCTGTTGTTGTTCAGACTGGTGAAATACTTTTTCCGCATTTCGATAAATCTCCTCGGGTATTCATCCGCCATTATAGCTGGCATTGGTAACGTTAGCTTAGGATACTTTGGTCCTTTTTGTGCAGAGACAGTCCTTACCCGTCTATCGCTTCATGCCCTCATTTCTGCTCTTTGCCCCTTTTGGGACTGTCTTCGGTTTCAAGTTGCTGCTTGCCCCTCAACTCTCGGAAGAAAAATCGGTCTCCGATTGCACTTCCGCCTCCTGGAGTAAATCTAAACCCACCTCTTGAAGCCTCTGATAGTACAAAAAACTAACATCCTCCCTCTCACTTGGCTATCAGAATGTAAGAGGTCTTTGTACTAAACTTAGTAATCTTTATCTAAATAGCCTATCCTTTCCTTTTCATGTCATTGCCTTCTCTGAAACATGGTTAAGGCCTGACATCCTAGATTCTGAAATCCTTTCTAACAAGTTTTCTATCTATAGAAAAGATCGCACTTCTCGTCGTGGTGGTGGTGTACTTATTGCTGTTGATACTGATTTATTTTCAGAGATAGTGATAACCAACTTGAGTATAGATATTGAATTTGTTGCCGTCAAATTGTGCATTAACGGTGTCTGCCTTTTTATTACTTGTTCTTATATTCCTCCTTCTTCTGATAATTCTGTCTATTCAACGCACTTCTCTGCTATACATTCTATTTCTGCTATGCTTTCCGATAGTGATTTTCTTAAAGTTCGCGGCAATTTCAATATTGCAGGAACTACATGGATTCCCAGTCCTTATTCCAGCGTGTTGACTTCCACGACTTAAAATGATTTTCTTGATAATTTATTTGGGATATCATTGTGTCAAATCAATGCTATCCCAAATTCACTGCATAAAATGCTTGACCTTATTTTTGTTTTGGATCAATCTTTTTTGTCTGTTTCCCGTACTGAACCAATATCATATCCGGAAGATCCATATCACCCTGCATTAGAGGTGTTGATTGATTTACCTGCCCGGGTGCTAAACCCAGGTAGTAAACCTCCAGAGCGAGCTCGCCAATTTCGGAAACCGACTTTGCCAAGCTAACTCTGCTCTTATCCCAGACTGACTGGTCTCTGCTTTACACCTGTAGGAACATGGATAGTGAAATTGCGATTTTTTATTCGACTTTAAACCAACTTTTTGATGTGTCCCGGTTTGTAACTCAATTAGGTCTAACAAACCTGTTTGGTTTACACGGGAATTAACCAATTTAAAAAATAAAAAGTCAAGGATGTACTGGAAGTTCAAGAAATCTGGCTCTTTCTTGGATTACACTCGATATCTGATTGCACGATCTAATTTCATTGTCCTAAATAACCAACGTTACAAGGATTACCTTAGAAGGTGTAGGATTCAGTTCCAGCGGGATCCTAAACGGTTCTATAGCTTCGTTAATGCGAAGCGCAAATCAGCAACACTTCCATCAACTATGTTTTTTGAAAAAACGACTGCTGACTCAGATCAGGCTATTGCCGATTTATTTGCTACGTTTTTTCAAACAACCTATAGTTCTCAGAATTATTTATCTCACTTGCCATATCCTTATCATGTAAATGTTTCTAATTGCATTTTTGGGACGTTGATCACAGAAAGTTTACTATTAAATGATCTAAGGGTCATCAAGCCCGTATTTTCACCGGGACCTGATGGAGTACCAGGCTGCGTTCTTAGGTATTGTGCTGAAGGTGTCTCAAAGCCCTTGTTTAAATTATTTAATTTGTCCGTGGAGTTAAATTCTTTTCCTCACATCTGCAAAGAATCATTTATTATTCCTCTCCTTAAAAAAGGAAACAAGTCTAATGTTTTGAGCTATAGAGGTATTTCTAAGTTGTCTGCTATTCCTAAGCTGTTTGAGAAGTTGATAACTTTCCAACTACAACATCTCTGCAGATCTATAATTTCACCCTACCAGCACGGGTTTATGAAATATAGATCTATAGATCTATAGATCACCACTAACCTATTGGAATTTACCTCTTTTGTTATTAAGGGTTTCCAAAATAAAATACAAACAGATGTTATTTACAGTGATTTCAGTAAGGCGTTTGACTCTGTTAATCATTCGCTTTTACTGCATAAGCTTCATATTCTGGGATTTCCAAATAACTTAATTCTTTGGATATCCAACTATTTGTCTTTAAGAACTCAAAAAGTTTACTTTAAAGGCCTTGTTTCTAAACCTGTTCACGTTACCTCCGGAGTACCGCAAGGAGTCACCTTGGTCCGTTATTATTCACTTTGTTTATAAATGACCTCCCTTCTGCAATGAACCACTCTCGGGTGCTGATGTACGCCGATGACGTAAAACTTTGCCTGTCGTCTACTAACTCTCTAGCTGGACAAAATTTACAATCCGACCTTGACAAGTAAATTTATTAAATCTTAATTACAGTAAGTGTAATTTAATGTCCTTTTATAGACGCATGCCCTTTTTTAATAATTATTTTCTAAATGGTGAACCTCTAGAGCGTATTGAGTCCATTAACGATTTGGGCATTCTTCTTGATTCCAAGCTTAGGTTTGACAAGCATATTTCTACTGCTGCCAATCGAGTGTTTGGAGTCCTGGAATTCATAAAGCGGTGGTCGAAAGAATTTGACGATCCCTACATTACTGAAACTGTTTTTACTTCACTTGTGCGTCCAATTCTTGAATATGGATCTTGTATATGGTGTCCCCAATACAAGGTTCATCAGGATAGCATTGAATCCGTGCAAAAACAATTTCTGCTTTTTGCCCTCCGGAGTCCTAACTGGAATCCTAATTCCCGCATGCCTTCTTACCGTAGTAGACTCTTACTAATTAATCTTCCCTCTCTTTCTAATCGTAGAACCATGCTATGTGTAATCTTCTTACACAAACTAATCAATGGGGAAATTGATTCTTCAGAATTAATCAGCCAAATTAGTTTTGCGGTTCCGTGCAGAAATACGAGGAATTTTTTACCGATTTCTCTTGAAATATGTAATTCTAACTATGCTATCCACAACCCTTTTCGCATCTTATGCGCTACTTATAACAATCTTTTCGATATATTAAAAAATGCATGTTCTGTCCCTGTAATTAAAACGTTAGTCCTTTGTCATCTGTCCATTTGTTCGCGATCTTCGTCACCGCACGTTATGCGGCGCGCCCCTCGGACGGTTGGGCGGGAGGTGGGTGGCATTTTGCCTGGGTCCGCGCGTTAACAAGCCCGTGCTTGGTATCGTTGGGCCACTTGAATGTACTGTTCGTTAGTACATCTACGTCCAAAAGATACAGGTCTGGCCCTGTGCTCCAACGTTTGTCTGCTTACCTCTTCCGGACGCACACTTCTTCCCAGATATCTGAGATTTGAGAGATTTGTGATTTGCACCAGACTTTACCTAAGTGAATCATTAGGTCCGTCCGGTGGCTGCTGGTAGAATCTAACGGCTATCCTGCTGCCTTGTCCTACCCTCTACGATCAGCCGTGCTGCGGTATCACTGACTGGAACTTGAGGTACGAAACGTATAGGCGCTGCTGCACCACTGGAGTGAAGCACGGCCCCTACGCGATTTCAGCCTACCACCTTCTAGCAGAGCCCCCTTTTCCATAGGACCCAATGGTCCGTTTAGCTCACTTCTGCCCTACCACCAACCAAGTTATCCGAGGACACATCTGTGCCGCACCATTGATGTGTGCTTACACAGGCTCATCGCAGGGCGAAGTTCACCGGATCTTTCTTATGTTGACAGAAAATTGGAGACCCGTTGTCCGGTTGCCACCTCGGAGAGGATTCAGTGGGGAATTTTGTCAACCTATCCTTTAAAGACACGTAAAAAAAATTACCGGCCACGGCCAGTCCCGAAATCGCGAATAATTATATCTACCACAATTTTGAATCTAGAGTCACCAAATTTTTAAGATAGATCACGCCCTTTAAATAAGAGTACACAAATTTCCTGACCACGCCCACTCCCGCCCCAGAACATCGCGAAAATCTATATCTCTTTAGAGCTAGTCACAAAATTTTAAAAGTAGATTTGTGATCACTCCCTTTAAACAAGGGTAACAACATTTTCCGCCCACTTCCACTCCCGCCCACTCCCGTGCCGCAAAAGTGCGAAAGCTTCTATCTCCCACACTTTCAAAGCTAGAGTCCCAAAAATTAAACATACATGGATAGTCATCGCCCTTAAAGATACGTAAAAAATTTCCTGGCCACGTCCACTCCCGGCCTTGCAAATCGCGAAAATCGATATCTCCCACAATTTTGGAGCTGGAGTCACCAAATTTGGCAGACAGTGTTTGGGTGACCTCCTCTTAAGATCGAGCAGAACAATGTTTGCCACGCCCACTCCCACACCTACAAAATATAAAAATTCTATATTTTTCAAAAATTACAAATATAAATTCCGCATACTGTGAACGAGTCTTACGCCGTCGTTAAAGTCGGACTGCAACGTTCTTACTTGTTTTTCTTACTTTTAGTCTTTATTGGTTTATTTACTGTGTCAGGGCTGGCTAAGGTTGAATAATAATCTCTTTCAGCTTCTGCGTTCGGCGTTTCATCCTTTTCTTTCGGCTTTGTACCTTACGTTCCCGTCTCCTTTTCCTTTTCTTTTACTTTTTCTCACACTTGTAGAACTGTTCACTCTTTGTTACTGTCTGCACATCCGATCGCTTTTATATTCCTTTTTCGACTCCCTTGTCGTTCGGCACGACACCAAATCGCAACTTAAAACTCATACCGACTCCAACAGCAGTAATCATAATTCTTCAAAGCTTTTGCTAGTTTCATATGTTAAATACTGCCCAGAAGTTCTCGATGGGATTCAAATCAAGACGCTTTTAGAATAAGCATTAGCTTAGACCTTAAAAAAGGATCTGCTTTGCTGGTGCAGCAGATTAATCAATCATCCGCAAGAGTTGTTTTCTTAGGTCACGGCTTTCTTTTTTCACTTCAGCACTTCTATTGCACCCGTAATTCACCGAGGCATTTTGAACCACCGTTTTCGAGAAAAACTAATTTTGACGTTGTTGAGTCCGGCGCGGGCGGGCGACCATCTATCAGAACGCGTAGACCTTACATTCCAATGTTCATTTATTAGTTAATTATTAAGTCGAGCCTAAAAGGCTTCTAACGAAAAGGTGAAAGTGCTAGTTAGGCAGCCAGCTATAATACAAATCGTGCCGGTGTCCGCAACCAGACTAAACTCTTACAAGTTAAGCAGCGCATCGCCATCTTCGCTTATTACATTGTACCGCTATTACGGTATATTACAAGCATATGCGACAAAGAAATTTGATCAAAGAAGAATGCAAAAATATTCTACAGTTCGGCATTTTGGGTGACGTTAGCGGCGACTACGGTAGTTTGACATTACATAGTAAATTTTGGCGGCAACATTCTCCCCGATTAGGTACATATTCACGCACCCACCGTAGCCAGCATTGGTCGGCGAACGGTTGTATTGATTGCCACATGAGTCGCACGGTGTGCAGCGTATCGAGATGGACTTGTGACCACTTGATGTGTCCAACAGCAAATGATTTTGTGTGATTGCTTCGTCGTCTTTAAGAGAGACACGAACTGTGACGGGCTGTGAGTTGATAATAAATTCCACTTTACATAACATGCTTCAAAGTCTTTCATCCGTGAACTTCATTGCTGGGAAGATGGCGTACAGCACTTTTCTTATGGAGCGTATGAGTCGCCCCTATACTCCCGCCATATGGAGAGCCGCTGGTGGATTGAACTTCCACTAAATCTATTCAAACGATGCCCCGACTTAATTGAAATTAACCTTTTGGAGCTTGTCGCATATAATCTTCTCGGCAGCTTTGAAATTGGTCCCGTTATCCGAGGCGTTCCCTGTCCGTTGGTGAAATTACGGATAGACATAATGCACAATGTGGTGTCCAGAGAGTGCTTTTTCCAGGCGGACTGCCCTGATTGTAAGGCAAGTAAACATGACGCCCCAGCGCTTGTATTTTCGGCGGCCAACAGTAACAAACATTGGGCCAAAATAGTCGATCACAACGTACAAATGATGCCAAAACGCGTTGTGGGTAATGCCGTCATCTGTGGTATGTCTGGCATGGCACTTTCGATCTTGCTGTGTTAACAAGATCTGCGTCCGTTTTTGTACAAAATCAATAGACGCTGTATGTATTACAAGCCACGGATTCTATTGAAACTCGCCTTGTGTGATGTGTGGTGCATATGCTGATGATGCCATCCCACGAGGAGGCGTGTTGTATGGTGTCCATACGGGAGCATAACTTGTTGTTGGCTGCTGAGATGTTCTGCTCGTCCACGTATTCACATTAGCTCGCTGTCAGCTAGGAAGACTTTCAAACTTAATAGTTTTGATTTTGTAGTTATGCATTTACCGCGAGCCAACATGAGAATATCTGTTCGAAACTCATATGATTGTGCGCAACGCCATAAAATTGTATGAGCACATTGCACCATTTCATGTGATACTTTCGCACTTTTACTGCGAAATGCTGACTGTAATGCTGACTTTTGTAAAAAAAATATTCGTCATATTTCAGCTTTCATTGGTGGGCCCAGGACGTCGGAGTGAGGCCACTTAGATAGCTCAAGTTGTCGCTGGCGTCAACAAAGGTATGCAATTGAACGCTGCTTATATGTCCATCCGTTCTAAAATAACATCTTCAGATTTTAACAGCGCCGATTGCTGTTAGGGCTCATTTCCATTGCGTCCACTTTGGGATAAGTTCTTTGGATCGAAGTCCGGCACACTTCCTGCAGCAGGATCTTGAGAAAGATCGTGAAGCACGAAATGAATCCAAGGGGATCGTACATAGACAGGAGCACCTGCAGCAGCTCACGTTTCATTGGTGGATCATCCTTGCCGAGCACGTTGCACTTGAACCGGGAAAATTTGAATCTGAACAGGATCATTTCTAGCAACCAATATAAGCCGAGCACTTTTACAGCGGCTCCTCTCTTTGTGTTGCGCCGGCCCCAATTCACGCAGCACCCTTTTAGAATTAGATGACCAGTTGCGTATGATGCTCTTCGCCTGCGTGGTGAAATAGTAGTTAGGGAAAAGGGCTGATTCTCCGGTCACCGGCTGATACTAGTAGGTGGGAGACTATCGCTTGAGTAAGGTAGGCCAGCTACATGCAAGCATCCTCGGTGAGAGGAAAAAAACAAAACGACTACCATCTGTTCGCGAGCACCCTCAGTAACACCAAACATTCCATCGATTTGGGCCGATCAGACCGGAAGATTGCGCACATGAACGCATATGTATGGCCTCTTTGACCAATGATTTAAATGAGCGATTTTGCAAAATGCGAAATAAAGCAGGTTAGGTGAAATAATAATATCTTAGCCGTCTCACCAACGATTTAAATGATTAATATCTTAAGCGCCGCTCAATTAAGGCAGCTATATCAATGGGTTAAATTAAATTTTTTTTTCGACTTTTCCCCGAATTTTAAAATCAAAAACTTGTGAAAAATCCCGCACAACAAATCATAATTTTCTTAATTCGAAAATATATAGTTGCAAAACCAATGATTTCAATTTAAAACTGTTTTTCAGAATTAGCTTTCCAAAATCAATTACGACTCTCTCGAGTAATGATCGATAATGCAAGCTCACCTCTGAAAAAACCACTACAAAAATACCATATTTTGAATATTTTCAATACCATATTTGAAAAAAAATCTCACCATAGAGTGTTTTTTCGTCATAGGAGGTCATATCTGCCATATGTATCAGAAAAAGTATTTTTGGCAAAAATGACAATAAGGCTGTTACCTAGTGTAAAGACAGTTGTGGTTTGGTTTGGTTTTCTCAATTTTACCGCAGTTGGGCAGCGGGTGTTACCCCACCACCTCTTAATCTGGCGCATAATCATCTCCACAATGCCGAATATCTTCTTTACGCGTCTGTGCCCAGTTATGTTCCACCGTCACTATCTCTGTTTGTTTTTGAAATACCAGAATCTTGTCTATGGAAAGCCGTTTACCAAGTCACGCTTCTTCTTCTTGAATTATCTGACTTTGAAATGATTTACTAGTTTTTCCATCGAATTAACCATGTAAGTTAACAACGGCTCACTCTAGATTGTATCTGCATCGGGTCCTATTTCTTTCTGCAGTGCGTTTAAGTTTTGACGAGAGAGTACATCTGACACATGGGTTTCTTTGTTTGGGTTACAATGGATTTTAGCATTATGTTCGTCAATGAATGCCTGTCACATTTTGCATTTGGAAAATCAACATATTTTGATAGCCACGTGAGAGGGAGGATGTTCGTTTTTTGTGATAACAGAGACTGCAAAAGGTGGATTTAGACTAACACCAGGAGGCGGAAGAGCAATCGGAATTCGGGAATATCTCCCACAGTCTTGGAGATACAATCACCAAATTTTAAAGGTAGATTAGCTACCTTTCCCGGCCATGCCCACTCCCGGCTGCGTAAATCCCGAAAATCTATATCTCCCACAATTTTAGAACTATAGTTACCAAATTTCACAGACAGTGTTTGGGTGACCTCCTCTTACGATTGAGCCTTGACGACACCGCTAGGAAACAACCCAGTGACCCGATCGACCCCGAACTGATACAGAAGCCGAGCTGTTTGTTGTTGTACAAACTACACCAGTTTCAAACGTTTCCTAAAAACATTTAGGCACTCAAACTTAATAGAGGACATCGTAAACCAACTAAAATCTAAGCTGTTTGTGGCGTGAAAAATTAGAGTGCTGTGCTGCACTCTAAAAATGCAGGAAATTGCTGAACGAACGGAAGAGCGGTCGGGCGCTTCCGACTAGAGCCTTCTTACTTCTTTTTAACAGTTTCCTTCCAATACGTTTAAAATATGTTTTGAAATCCGCTCATCATTGAGCTGTTAAAGTTAAAGTTTGGTTCCCCAGGAGAAATCTTGATAAACATCCGCTTATGTGTTTCGTGAATTATAGTAATTTAGTTCGTTTCATATTTTTATGACTTGCTGGCTCGGGAAATAAAGGAAAGTTCAGCTCTTATGCATCGACGGTAAATGAAAGAGAGAGAGAGAGACAGAGTTAGAGAGAGCGCGCGCTAAAAACTCTGCATTTGCTCTTGGTTGACTAACACCATACATCGACTATACGGCTTCAGCTACAGGCATGAAAAAATGTTCTTGCCATTACTAAATTGCAGATCCAAAAATATTTTTTAGTGGTTTTAACAATGAGTTGGCTTCGACCCTAAGTCAGAAATCTCTGCACACTCATGTTCCTCTACTTCACCGTGACTTTAGCGGAGCAGTAAAGGGTAGAGCGCGCCGCCTACTAAGCTCGTTACACGGCTGCCCTCCGACAACTTTCTTAAACGCTGGGTGGTGGTGTTCTTTTGCTTCGAAATCTAGTAGGACAATTGTAGTGTTCAGTCTGAGTACTATCTTACATCACTCTTTGGTACACACCGGTTATATGGAAAGGACTTTATGTACGACATGTAAAAAGCCCATCAGACTGTTGAGACTGACTTTTAACAGATCCATGCTATTCCATACCGGATATTAGACTATGACCGTGTAACCGGGTGTACTCTAGATTATTCAAGAACTGTCCCCTCTATCATTTGCTGTTAGGTACTGACTTAAAGAGTCCTGTGTACAGTAGTTGTCTTCCTATACAATTGTACCTATACCTTCTATATTTGTATTAGTACGCTTTCTTAAACCATGTAATATGTTAACAATTAAAATAAATCTGACTATTAACTGAAAGTACTCACCAGGTTAATCGAAATCTTCAGTCTAACTAAACTTAAATCAGCAAGTGATGGTGGTGATTCTTCCTGTTCTTTACCTTATAAAAATCGACAGAAAAACAATAGTTTTGGTATGTATTATAGTACAACTCCAAATATTTATTTTATGACACATGTTTGAATCCATATAAACGTATGGTATATTCACTGAAAATCAGATAAAAAAATAATGCATATTGAAAGTGTGAGTTCAAATATAGTGTGTAGATAAGGTTTCAATAATAGTTTCTTTTAAATTCTATATAAAGTCAGTACATATCCATTTATTTTAATTCTAAGAATGATCAATTATATTAAGGTATTAAAAAATGCAAGGATGCGTTCATATTTGAATTTTAAGGCCTAATGTTTATCATATGAATACATATGTGTAACTAGTCATATCACTACTATTTTTTACTCACGCAGCATTTTAGTTTTTGCTGTGCATAGTATCACGATGTCGTTGTTTACATTTGGCACTAGATGACGCAGGCGAACTGATGAGGCTTAGGAAAACATACGAAGCAATTTTGTATTATCTTTAACATGTATATACATATTCCATATAATTCGGCCATGACACTTATTTCGCTCACATATTGACTAGTTTCTCTTATTTCAATTATTCTTTACAAGCATAGAAATAATCATTAACACCTGCTCTTATCAGCATCTTATCAGTTGAGCATATTACAAAAGAAAGCTAGATTTAAATAAAGTACATAGTGATCATAGCAAAAGGAAAAATTGTGCCCAATTGATTATTTTACTGTTGTGACGACGAACTTGGCTTCTCTTAATGAAGTTTCGGCAGGAAATTCTTCATTTCACTTTATAATCATGTTTATTATGATTTTAAATGATATTCAAAACAAAAACAAAAAGCGCCTGCGTCTGCCGGTGATTAACTAGGTTGTCAACAAAAGTTTGACAAATTAGTATATTGGCTATAATTTATTATTTTATCATACTACTTGGCGATACGGAGTTTTTTTTGGTGCTATAAAACTACTTGATTAATCCGCGGATGGACATGGAATAGTGCTCAATATCCACGTGGTCCCTTTTAAGTATTTTATGAAAGCTAGGATTTTATTTTAATTTATGTTAATAGCCGACTGGTTTTTATTTTTAATTTATTGCTTTAACGAGTACATGGAAGTACTAAGGTTAACTAGGCACTTGTTTTCACTAGCAGCGCGACGACGTCTACTCTGTAATAGTTATCTCGGTAAAATACTATAGGCTGCTTAAGCAGACAGTCAGAATAGGTGTGGGCTAATTGAAAACAAATACTAATTTTAGCGAATGTAGCAGCGTAGACCCGATAGGGATCTGGAAAACATTCTGGCATTAAGACGTCAAGATCCGAACGTGAACATGTGGTATGAAGCACCAGTCAAACCAACTCTTGAGACAATATGCACGCATTTTTTCGTTTTTAGTTCCGACGAAATTAATAGCTCTGTCAGACCAGATATATGTTGGTGCACCACGAATAGCGATAAATCGCTTGATAAACCGGTTAGACACGTAGTGGTTAATAAATCTTTTACGTGCTCCAACCAAACTGCCTTCGTTGCAAACATATGAACCTACATCTTTGAGAAGGTACAAATTATCTGATGGCGAGCCTCAACGCCGAGTGAAGAGTTTTTGGGACATCTTTGAGAAGGTACAAATTATCTGATGGCGAGCCTCAACGCCGAGTGAAGAGTTTTTGGGGCGGCCTACACGAATCAAACCAAAGTCATTCAAGAGCGGCGCTAGCGATACGATGCTACTTGACAAAGGCACTGCCTATATATTTTGTAGAGCATGATAGTCGGACGAAAGATGATACCTTTGAACAATACGAAGTAACAGATGCGTACCGAGGCGAATATTATTTGCTGTGAGCGCGAATGTTCATCAGTGCTGCGATCGATGAATTTGTGGACATATCCAAATATGCGCTGCATCATAGCGAAAGAGTTGATGCATTTGATCGATAGTGTCATGTCGTCACGATTGGCAAAATCTCACTTGACTTTATGGTACATATCCGGCAGCTCGACCTTAGGTAGACACTGCTATAGCCATAACCGTTGCAAAGTAGTGCCATTCCATGCCGAACGTAAGCTGTATGGTGCAAACTCTCTTGGTGACGAACACGTTGAATTTGGAAGATTCCTCATATAGCCATGAAAGCACAACAGAAGAATTTTACCAGCAAAAATATTGATAGTCAAAATATTCATTTTCACGATTCCGCTCACTAATTGTGCATCAACGAGGCTGCACAGAACTCCAGCTTGGGCACGGAGTCGTCAGCAGGACTACACGCGGCTTCGAACCAGCGGGATCAGCAAAGCCACTACAAAGCGCATCGATTGTGATAGAATCTCGTCCCACTCCCACTTGTCCCTCCACATACGCTACAAAAGAATTTTAGCCTTCGTCAAAGTTGGTCCTATTAGCGGATCGGATCATAATAACGAACAGTGGTTGCCAACACCGAGCGTTTTGTAGGCACGCTGGTCCCAAATTGAAGTGCTAGCGTGAATAGCAACTCATCCCGACGTCGCCCCCAAACGAGGCCAAGCGCCTTTCTAGCATCGCTCCGATGATTGATTCTAAGTATGCTCTCTTTTTCAGTCTCCGGTATATTAAGAAGGACTTAAAGATTACTAGAGCTCCACATTCTTAAACAAAAGTTGGCCTTAGCAGGTAGGTTTGTTGTTTAATGAATGATTTCGTGCATTTCATCCACTGAATTGCCGCCAGATATTATGTCATCCATGTAAAAATCCCGTAACATGATATGGGAGCCTAAGGCATATAACACCGACTTCTTAGAGGCGAGCTGCTGCGTTGCGCATATGGCCAAAAATGTTGCAGTCTAAGGTATGTATGTGACTCTATCCAATTTGAAGATTTGCAAAGTATCTGTGGGAGAGACAAGCCGGAATATCCACTGAAGCACATTATCAGGAACAATGACCCGTACACACCAATACATTTGGCAAATGACTGTTATGGCAATAGGAAAGATACGAAAATGAATAACCATGCTGAAGACTTTAGAATGAACTGCCCAGCCGGACATAAGTATGTTATTCAACGAAAATCCAGAAGTTGTTGATGCATAGTCGTCGAATACAACTCGCAGCTTACATGCAATTGCAATGGTGCGGTAAGAAATATTAACACATGTGTACATTTGCGATGGGAACAGGTGTTATGTGGCCAAGGTCAAGATATTAGCATGTGGAGCGAAGGTGATGGTGCAGACCAGGTACATTCGTCGCACCCATTTACCACTCTATGTATTCGTCCAAGCTTTTCAGTAGTTACCGGCTACATTGGATTCTGCGGAGAAGTTAGTAGTGAATGCGGCGTTGGCTCCAGCCCATGCCACTTATATAGTTCTTATCAGCGCGATAAGTGACGCCATAAGGGGTGAGATTAGGGCTGGAATGCAGAGCATGATACAGCTTCTGAATGACGTGCTTCGTCCAGTAGCTACAGCAATAGCCCGAGAGCCCGAAGACTTAGTTCATAGGCCTATAAGTAACAGTGGAGTTCCACCTATAGTCCCAGCTCCAAACCCCTTAAGCTCTGCGTTCGCAACGCAGCCGAGTTTTGGAACCATACCAAAACGCAATTTTCAGAAAGCGCTGTTCGAATGGCCATCTCTCCCACTCATGCCACTACGTCGTAGCACGGAAGATCGGGTAAAAATTCCTGATATAGAGGACCAAAAACCTGCTCGTAACCCTTTTTCGTATCCAAGACATGAGGGAGACCTAGAGGCGCGGAAGAAGAAACGGTGGACGACCTATCCGCCAATCTCGATAATGGCGCGATACGCTTTTGGAAGGTAGAGAGGTTGGGAGTTTCGTGTGACGGGAACAGTCAGAGTGCTATTGAGGAGTTTGTGCTTCGATTCGAATTCCTCCAACGTAAATATCGATGCCCATGGCAGTAAATATTGCGGGTATTCCACACTCTTTTAACAGGTAAGGCCCGCGATTAGTATTGGTTATATTTACCGTCGACCAGTTGCGTGACGAAGTCAACAAAGTTTCGGCAGGCGTCATAGCCGGCCGACATATGCTACTTCGCCACGATATGGGATAGGACAGTAGGCGCTGGTCAACGAGTTATATGCTGTACCCGGAGAAATCGCAGAAAAGGTACGCTCTGATCAGAGGCGCATGATTAGATCCGGATGTTGGAACTGTAGGGAAAGCGGCCATGATTTTCGCAATTGTCCATCTATCGAGCGCAAACTATTTCGTTTCAAGTGTGGCTGTCCCGGCACTATCTCTCCAAGGTGCCCGGAAATAGAGAAACCGGCTTAATAGAGAAACCTCATGCAGACGGGACGGCTATGAATTGGTGGTGTCGCCAAGACACTAAAAAATTTGCGCCGTCAGTTTTACGGGCCCGGCATGATTTGTCAAGTCAAAAATTGGGTGCTTCAGTTTGTGACGTATATGGAAAAAAGGCGCCGAACTTCCGCATGCACGTGGGCTTGGGAAATGTGGTAGTGACCGAACGATCCTTCCAAAAACTATATGTGGACTTTTTGGGAAATTACCCGCGGCTCAAACAAAGACAGGCATGAATCTTCATCTTCGTGGACCATTTCTCCAAATTCGTGTTTTTGAAGGCAATGCGCGATGCCACGGCATCTTATGTAGTGAACTTCCTCGTCAACGAGGCTTTCTATAAGTTTGGTCGTACACTCCGATAACGGACGCCAACTCGTATCCAACACTTTCCAGAACATGATCGAAACCTTTGGGGTTGGTAGATACGCAATACAGTGTCCATACGCAATGCCAGTCCATTCCTTGCAGTTTTCGGTCATCATATGTTTCTAATTGCACAAACTAATAAACTGCTGCAGACTATATATACAAAAATATGAAACAAGTGAGACAGCTATTGTGCTTAGCCCCGACTAACTAAATCGAATAACTTGAAATTTTCAGGGCTTACAAGAGCATTGAATTCTATGTAGAAACCTTAGTCCGTACTTGTCCGTAGTATTTGAATTGTGTTTTTTTTTTCAAATTTGCTTGTATTCGGTGAATGGGTGGGAGGTATACAATATCAGATATTCTTAACCTGCGTAGGCTTCACGCAAACATTTTAAACCAAATTTGGTGGATCTAGTTCTTGTAGTTTCTAAGAAAAACGGGTCAAAACCCGAGAATTAAAAAAAAAAACCATAAAAAGTCCAAGTTCAGCTTTCTAGCTTTTGTGGTCTCCGAAATCGCCGCGTTCATACAGGCGGACGGATAGATCCACAGCTGGACGGACGCACAGATTGACATAGCTAGATCGATTCAGCTACTGCTGCTGATCAAGAATGTATATACCTTAAAGGCTCGGAGATGCCTCCATCTGCCTGTTACATATATTTGCACAAAACCATTATATCCATTTTTACCGGTTTTCAATGGGCTTAGGGTACAAATATGCGCACAAATCCGATTGAGCGAGCGAATACCTTTAATCGGAACTGTATATACTGTGTGTGCGTGAAGGTGTTGTCCTCAATTGCTAGCGATGAACAAAAAGCTACTGCAGTTAAAACTTTTTAAGTTTAATTGCCAAGCGAGATTGTTTAATGAGTGTTATCTAATGTTGAGTTAAATGTTATGCTGTGCATAACAGAGTACCCGTCTATCTGACTTTTTGCAGTATATAACACTAGGTAACAGCCAAATTGCCATTTTGGCCAAACCTACTTTTTCTGATACATATGGAGCCCCATATAACGGTGAGATTTTTTTTAAAAATTTAAAATATGATAATTTTTTTCCAGAGGTGAGATTGCATTATTGATCCTTAGTCGAGAATATCGCAACAGGTGAACAATTGCTGAAAGCTAATGAATATATCTATTAATCAGTCCTATATCAATTTGTTGTGCTGCAAAAAATCTTGTAATTTCAATTATGTTGATAATTCTGCCCCACCGCAAGTAAGTAAGTTGTAAGTTGTTGGTTGTGCGAGAATATGATGCATGCGAAATGTGCAGGTCTTACTAGGCGTGATAACGACAAAATATCCACTAACCTCAAAAAAGATTGCGATGGACTTCGTTGGCCATGCTCAGTTTGCATTGAAATTTAAATTGATTTCTCCAGAATGTATAATTCTATGAGAAAGCAATTTTTATAACTTAATAATGTTGCTAAGCAGCTTTCGGGTGATTTTAACTCGAGCATAGAGCTGCTTAGCAATTTCAAATTTGAGACACCCCCTAATCGCCAATTAGAGTCTCAATTTTTAACTGTTCCCTCTAATCCTGTCCAACATTCTTCTCCTGTATTGGATACACCTCAAGCCTTTGAAACATCTCCGATGTTCTCACTCTCGCCTTCTCCAAGTGATTTCCCCATTATTACTCCTCGAGCCTCTCCTGATGAACATAATTCCATCGGCTAAACCGTCTCTTCCTAGTATCTCCGGTAACGCTTGGGTAGTTCCTGGTCGCAGAGACAGACCGGAACGCATTCTACTCCCAGCCTCTGACAGCAATCATGATGCCCTTGCTTCCCCCTCAGTTCCGATTTTAATTGTTGTTCCAACAAAATTCAATTTCTCCACTCCTCGAGAAATTTCATCATTCAAAATTAATGTACCTTATGATTCTTTTACAATCATTTGCGACCCTAAATTTTGGCCACCGTACATGATTGTACATGAGTTTAAGCCCATAAAAAGAAATCAGCCTTCGCCTGTTTCGCTTCCAATATTCACCTTGCAAGCACCTACTAGTTTGGGAGCAAAAAACTAATTTCTTCTTCTGACAATTTTTCAATTCAATATCAGAATGTCAGAGGTCTTCTATCCAAGCTCAAAACTGTTTTCCTGAGTAGCACTTCTTTTCTATCTGACATTATTGCTTTGTCTAAAACTTGGTTAAATATACCATATCTGATTGTGACATGTTATCTAATCACTTTACGGTTTATAGACATGATCGCCCAAATCGTCGTGGTGGTGGGGTATTAATTGCAGTTAAATTCTCACTCCAGTCTGAACTTTTTCATTTCACTGCGTCTGCTGATGCAGAAATTATCTCTGTTAAAGTAACTCTCCCATCCTGTGATGTTTTTATCACGTGCTCCTATATACCCTCTTTTTCAAATATTGAGGTTTACTTACAACATCTGGCCTATATTAATCAGTTCTCTTATCATGTGCGTGATAATAACTATTTTATCGTGTTGGGTGATTTGAATATTCCGAACACTTCATAATCAATATTCACATCCACAAATTACCTTGTGCCATCTACATGTCATGACTTTTTAGATAGTATGCTTTATCTCTCGTTGTTCCAGATCAATTCCATTTTTAATCATTTGAATAGAACACTTGATCTTGTTTTTATCAACGATCATCATATTGCTGTCGTTTCCAAGTCATCCCCTCTATCTGTCCCTGAGGATATATACCATCCTACGCTTGAAGTGGCGTTGTTCGTTTGCAAATCCCAAAATTTACACTCGATAACGCCTATTAAGCCCCGCCGCTGCTTTCGTAAAGGAAACCTTACCTGGCATAATAAACTTATTTATGCAACCGATTGGTCTTTTCTTTTCGACGCGGTTGATATAGATAAGGCTATTAATTTTTTTATAAAACCCTAAACTCACTTTGAGAAGTCTGTATCCCTATTTGTACCCCTGTGCTTAGTTCTATAAAATCCCCATGGCTTACTTCCAGACAAAATTCAAAAATTTTAAGTCCAAATGTTTTAAAAAGTTTAAAAAGTCTGGTTCTAATGTTAACTTGGCGAAATATTCCATAGCCAAGTCAAACTTTTTTATTCATAATTCTCTGTGCTATGAGAATTATCTTGTCCGTTGCAAAAGGCAATTTGCTCGTGACCCTAAGCAGTTTTATAGTTTTGTTAACTCGAAGCGCAAATCTTCTTGTTTGCCTTCCTCATTTTTTCTAAGGATTGAAAAGCAAGCAATGATTCTGCCGCTTCTGATCTCTTTGCTAATTTTTTCAATCCACATATTCCTCTGCTTCTTCTATTAATTTGCCTTATCCTTACAACCTAGTTTCTTCCAATTTCGTCTCCGTGCCTATCATCTCCGAAACCTCCCTTCTTTCTGCTCTTAATTCTGTAAAAACTTCTTACTCTCCTGGGCCGGACTGAAAGAGTGTAGTGCTTCTCTTCTTCGCCCTTTGCTAAGGCTCTTTAATCTATCTCTTGGATCTGCTGTTTTCCCCTCCCTTTGGAAAAAATCCTTTATAATTCCTCTCCACAAAAAAGGCGGTAGGTCTGATGTGTCAAACTATAGGGGCATTACTAAACTGTCCGCTAATTCCTAAATTATTTGCAAAAATAATTACCTCCACTTTGCAGCATCTCTGCAAAGCCATTTTATCCCCTGCTCAACATGGCTTTGTAAATAGTCGGTCAACTACGACCAACTTTCTTGAATTCACCTCAGTGATAAATGATTCTTTCCTAACAAAAAGCAAACTGATGTCATTTACACCGACTTCAGTAAAGCATTTGACTCTGTACACCATAAACTTTTACTGTTGAAACTTGACCTTATTGGTTTCCTCCCTCTCTCTTGGCTTGGATTTCATCTCATTTAAAGGGACGAACCCAAAGAGTTTTACTTAGATCCTCAACCTCTAAGCAAGTTCATGCTACCTCAGATGTATCCCAAGGTAGCCATCTTGGACCTTTACTCTTTACTATTTTTATAAATGTCCTCCCTTCTATAGTTTCACATGCTCGCATACTTATGTACGCAGATGAAATGAAACTGATTTACTCCTACACTGATTTCCAATATCACAGTCATCTCCAAGACGATCTGGACTCTATGCAACTTTGGTGTTCGGACAACCAGTTGCAGCTATTTTGTTCAAAGTGTATGTTTATGTCTTTTACTCGTTCTAAGCCACATTTGGTTACTTATACAATTGATAATTTTCATTTCAAACTTATACTAACAGTAAAAGATTTTGGTGTTCTCTTTGATTCAAAGCTGAGCTTCAACATTCACATACGTACTGTAAACGAGGCTAAGGGTGTACTTGGCTTTATTAATTGTGACGGCATCACATAGCAGTACATTTATCGATTTGCCGGCAAACCATCGGCTTACTCAGAGATGAGTTTAACCCTCGATAAATGCACAAGCCGCTTAACAACATTATTTATATTTGTCGATATCGAAATTCGGACGTGCGCGGGAAACTTTGAAAACGGACAGACATTCGGAAAAATCTTTAGGTAAACAGCTCTTGTCGTTTACCTGGATGATGCCCTCCGCGCCCTGAATTGGCCGGTGCCAACTCCCAAATTTATTTATGCATCCGCCCTAGATCATGTTTGCCTCACCAAACAAAGAAAAACTTACACCATAATTTTTTCATATAAATGCTCAAAAATAAACATTTATTGGCCTATTAACAAATATTTTAAACGGTACTGAAATTATTACTAAAGCAACGGGACAATCACGCCTAGTCAACCTACTGTGGCACCTAACACTCGAGGCGGGAACAGGAAGCTCACAAATGGGTCAAAAAAAAAAAATTAATTAAGTTCGCTTGCGCGGGACCACTGGAACATTTAACAACAGTTTTTAAAATTAATTAAGAATTAAGTTAAAACTAAAGATTTCTTAAAAATAAATAAATAAATGTATTAATCTAGATGAATATATATTTTTGGTTAATTGCGATATGAATATTGAAATGGCCGTGTCGGCTGTTAAAATCTGGAGCGGTGGCCAATCCTCCTCCTGATTCCGATTCTCCGCTTGGCTGCTTCTCTGCTGGCTGGCTGTTGGTCGGCGGCGTCCGCGATGTCACAGTCAAGGCCTCTATCCTTCTCTCTGCCCTTCTCCCGGATGCACAGAGCTGCTGTTCGAGCGCTTGCCAACATTTGGTATCTTGTGATTCGGACTGTGATGTCCGAAACTAGCGACGGTTACTTGGTCGGTGTAGCTCTGGGCGTGCCTCGTGGTCTCCTCCTCTTTTTTCTTTGTTTCTTTTTATACTTGTTAACAAATTAAAACTAATATATTGGTTTTGTGCAATGTCTGCCCGTCTGTCCGGATGAACGCAATATTTTTCGGCGCTATTGAAGATAGAGACTTAAAATTTTGTATATATACTTGTAGTTATCTGCTTCAGACAAAGTGTTAAAATTTGTTTGCCACGCCCACTGGTAGGCTCTCAGATCGATAACAAACAATCGACACACCTGAAATCGCAATGCGATAAATACTCAATATTTCCCACAATATTATAGTTAGAGCCACCAACATGTAGATTACTGGTGACCTCCTCCAAAAATTGCGACCTTGATTTTCTGATCCCGCCCACTACAACACCCCATAGCGCCCCGCCTAAAAAATCGGAAATGGCTATATCTCCCACCGTTTTGAAGCTAGAGGCTCCATATTTGGAATATAAATTAGTGGAAAGTTCCCCCAAACACCATGAAAATATTTTCCGGGTACGCCCACTCCCGCCCCCGCAAATCGCGAGAATCTATATCTCCCACAACTTTGGAGCTAGAGTCACCAAATTTTAAACGTAGATGGCTGGTCACCACCTTTAAATATCCAAAAAATATTTCCTGGCCACGCCCACCCCCGCAAATCGCAAAAATCTATATATCCCACAATTTTGGAGCTAAAGTCACCAACTTTTAAAGGTAGATGGCTAGTTACTCATTTTAGAGTTCGGTAAGAAAATTTCCCGGCCACGCACACTCCCGCCCCACAAACCGCGAAAATCTATATCTCCAATAATTTTAAAGCTAGGTTCACCAAATTTGGCAGACAGAGTTTGGGTGATCTCCTCTTCAGATCGAGCGATTGTTGGACACGCCGAACGCAGCAAAATTCTATATTTTTCCAAAATAACAATAGTAACTTATATGTACTATGAACGAGTATACGCAGTCGGTTACGTCCAACTGCAAGGTTCTTACTTGTTTTTAATTTGTTCAGTTTTTTTTCTTCATTTTAAATTTATTTTTGGTTGAACCCTCAATAAATAAAAAAATAAAGAAATGTTTGTCTTTTATAAAACTGCTAATGTGTCGCACGAAAAATGCGCTGGCCTTAAAACTGCATTATTGATCTGATTGAATCCAAATAGGAATGTAAGTGCACATGTGAATTTTGTAGGAATGTTGAAAGGGTTCTGATGGACTTCATGAAAGAAAGGCTTTTGAGATATTTTTGGCCGGTTGAAAAAAAGTTCGATGGCTTCTCCGTTTCGAATAATGATTGCAAAGCTAAAAAGCTTTTGACTGATTCTTCAAGGCGTAAAAATGCCAATTTCATATTGTTTTTTGGTTCTAACGAACTTTCGGTCCTGACACTGTTTCTCACAACATCCGCTTCTAATATAGAATAAATAAATGGTTCTTCTCATTCAATCCATGGATGTTACTGCTTCTGATCCCGAACCTTTTTCCTATTCGGAAGTTCTTAGCACTATTGGCTAAGCAGACCGAATCAAATGGTCAATCAACCAAGTCTATTATTCCATAGATTCTACCGCTGAGGTTCTGAATATGGCCCTCGAAAGTGTTCCACAGAAAAACAAAACAAATCTCTTTTTCTATGCTTGCTAAGACATCTGGTCATGGCCTTTATTCTAGCTAAATCTAAAGCCCCTATTACGGTGGAAAATTTCAAATTTGCGTATATTCGGGAAATTTCGTCTTTTAAAATAAGTGTTCCTCCTGATCATTTCAGTAAAATTTGTCATAACGAATTCTGGCCGGACTACTTAATCATAAAAGAATACACAGCGAAAATGAAAAAACGGTCTCCGATTGCACTTCTGGTTTCTGGTGTCTAAAAAACCTCTTACGGTCTCTACTAGCACTGTAAGAGGTCTTCATAGTAAACTTAGTAATAGTTAATTCATTACATTAGATAAGTCTTTAAATATATATAAGCCAACATCGAATTTACAGTAGTGTGACTGGCCATAGATAGGTGTGAGTTGTGGCACAGCCAGCTGAAATCGCGAATATAATTACCTCCAACAGGTCAGCACACAACTGTTAAGAATATGCAACCTCTTAAATCAAAATATTAACCCCTTCTGCTCTTACATGTAGCCATTCTCTTTACTTCGTGTGATCGCTCGGTAGCAACAAATCAGTCGTAGCGGACTTAAATATGTCTACATAAGAAAAATAATGTTCAGTTGTCATACAGAAGTCATTCTTAACACCAAATTGATCTTCGTGAGTTCGCAAAATTGCTTTGCATTTCTTTGCTATTTGTGCAACCAGGTATCTTTATCTTAATAGTCTATCCTCTAATTTGCATATCATTGCCGTGTCTGAAACCTGGTTGGGCTCTGACATCTTAAACTCTAATATCTTCCTCCTCGTAGGGTGGAGTGTGCTTATTGCTGTTGATGCTGATGTAATAATAACAGACTGTAGTATTGCAATTTTGTTCTCTGCCAGTCTCGCGACGAACGTTGCTGATGTAGCATCAGTCCAGCGGCATCTATGGCTGTTGTTTTTGAAAATGTAACCTGTCATCCAGCTGAAGACGAAGATTAGCATGGCACTTAACTTCCTATTACTGGCCTTGTGGCTCAGTAAGTAATTCAATAATTAAATTGAAATGTATTTTACGACAAAGTGTCGGGGCAAGTACAATATTTATTGCTTGACGAATAAAGTGCTCATACAAGACTGAATCTTAAGAACTAGAAGCCCAGCGGCTGGTGCATACAAAAATATTATAATAGAGGTTTTGCTACAACAATCGGCAAGCCGACTAAGCATAAGCGATAACGTTGCTCTTGCAACACAGGCAAGGGCTCAGGTTACCAACGCTGTCCATTTCGATCAGAGCACTGGCCACCGCGGTATCAGCCTCATGCGCGCAACTGTTGGTCAATTTTTTGCTTGAAAACAAAGTGTCAAACTGTTGGCGCGAGGATCACTCGTTAACTTCTCTCCTTTTTGGAACATAGGCGCCCCCGTCCATCTTAAAGCTCTCGACGACCTTCTGACTCTCCTTCGAAGCCCGCTTCCACCTAAGTCATTGAACGAGGAAGATGAGGGCACTGAACTCAAGCCTGAGCCCAAGTCCCGTAGCGCACCACGTCTTGGGCGATCCCACGGCGTCCATCCTTTCTTGGAAACCTCCGATGGTATTAAAGTTTTCAAAATTTATCCTGTGAAGGAGTGGCAAGCAAAGGTTCGGCTCGTGGGTTATGATGTTGAGTAAAGGGAAGCCGCAATGGCATTTTACTTAAGGCTTCGCGCTGGTTGATGTACTGTTGACCATGGCCGAACGGTCGAATTTTATCAGGTAAGAGCCGTTTATTGATTTCCGGCCCTTCATCTGTAATGACTCTTGCGGGGTTCTCATTTACCGCCATGCTACCATCATCTATAACAGTGATTGATTTCAAGTGGCTCAGCTGAGAGCGACAGTGTGCCGTCCCACCGAAATGTAGGCTGCGTGCGCAATTGTCGTGATGAAACAATTTGCAGATTGTCAATTTTGAATTATCAATTTTGATTCCGTCATCGTAATTATATCTATATCTACGGCATCTGGTGTGCCGACTACAACCTTGAGTGCCGTGCCCAGAAAATCTAAACTCCTGGCAATTCTGTGATGCACCCTTAGAACGGACAACGAATTCCTAGCATGGTCCAAATCCACGTCTAGTAATTTGCGCATGTGGGACTGCGGAAATGTCTCGGACAGTTTGCGTATTTCGTCTATTATTGCAGAGAAATCCGTTAGATTACTACAATGTCTAATGTAGCCTCTCTGCTCCCATACTAGTACAATACCTTCAACTATCGGATATACCTGGAGTGATCCAAGCATTTGCTGCTGCTAGAAGGACAATAACCAAGCCGATAACTCTGCAAGGAAAAACTGATTAAAGCTGTTTAGTCAAGTGACTAAATAGATTTAAATAAACCTATTGGAAGTAATGAAGACTTACCTTATATTGTCCATATAGACCACCCTCTCTTTAATAAGAACAGACGTTCACAGGTCTCCTTGTACAGAGGAAGTTGTACAAGGAAACTTGGGAACGTCTGTTCTTATTAAAGAGAGTTTATCGAGTATATGCTGTTTATGAAAAAAATTGTCGACAGATTAGATATAAAAAAGAGTACAAATTTAATATGTACAGATGTAGATAACTTCACGAGCTGAAAGAAATGTATGAGGTATATGATCGCAAATGTGTGAACGAAATGCCTCTGCAAAAGTACAGTGACGAAAGATTGTAAAGCCGAAACAAAATGTTTTTAATGTGAAGATATTGGACACATATCCAAAAATTGTCCACAAAGCATGCAAAGAGTGCAGGGGTTAAAAGACATAAAACGACTTAAAGTGGTTAAGCTGAATGGCATAGAAGTTGCCGGCCTGGTAAACACGGGTTCAGATGTGACCATTGTAAGTAAAACAATTTTCGGAAAATTAAGAAATGTGGTACTGGAGAAGTTTTGAGTGGTCTCGGGAATTGCAAAACACTGCCGCTTTTCCGGTTTAAACGTTTACCATGGCGGTCGGCAAAAATAAGGGTCTCTCCAAAGGCGGTAAGAAAGGATGGCAAAAAAAAGGTGGTCGTTCCCTTCCCGCGCAAGGATTGGTACGATGTTAAAGCCCCGAACATGTTCCAAACCAGGCAGATTGGCAAGACCCTTGTGAGCCGCACGCAGGGCCAAGGAATTGCCTCTGATTACCTGAAAGGTCGTGTTTTCGAAGTGCCGCTGGCCGATTTGCAAAAAGATATTGACCCCGAGCGTTCCTTCCGCAAGTTCCGCCTCATCGCTGAGGATGTGCAAGATGGCAACGTGCTCTGCAATTTCCACGGCATGGACTTGACCACAGACAATTACAGATCCATGGTCAAGAAGTGGCAGACCATCGTGGAGGCCAAGACCGTTGATGGATACTTTCTGCGCGTGTTCTGCATTGAATTCTCGTCCAAGGACCACAGCGCAAGACATGCTATGCCCAACAGTCGCAGATGCGCATGATCCGCGCCCGCATGACGGACATCATCACCAACGAAGTGAGCGGCGCCGATCTGAAGCAACTGGTCAACAAGCTGGCCCTGGACTTCATTGCCAAGGACATCGAGAAGAGCTGCCAGCGCATCTATCCCTTGCACGATGTCTACATCCGCAAGGTAAAGGTGCTGAAAAAGCCCCGTTTCGATGTGTCCAAACTTCTGGAGCTCCATGGTGATGGTGGTGGCAAGACTACCGAGGCAGTTGTTTCCGCCGAGGGTGCTGTAATTGATCGCCCAGAGGGTTATGAGCCGCCAGTTCAGGAGACCGTTTCAATTGGAATAACCAATGCATTCAGAGATCATTGTCTTAAAATATACAAATATACAAATATTTTCAAAGGCGGAAGCGCGGCCGGACAGCGCTGATATGAATGAGCTAAATGTACTTAACATTGTCGAGGCACAAACTGATACAGATTCTACTTCACAGATTAAGCCGTTGATCCAAAATATGATTGAGAAATATCAACCAATTGCGTCACCTGTCGATTCCCAGTAATGTTGAAGATTGTGCCGAACGGGCAAATCAAATCATTCCGTCATCAACCAAGCCGATATATACCCGAAAAATACGACGTTATCAAGAAGCAAGTAGACAATTGGCTAAACGACGGTATCGTGCGCAAATCAACGTTAACAATAGCTAGCAGAGTAGTTATGGTGAAAAAGAAAGATGGAACGGATAGAGTTTGCGTCGATTTTCGCCAGTTAAACGGAATGTTACTTAAAGACTGCTTCCCTGTACAATTGATGCACGACGTACTAGAGAGACTTTAAGCTGCAAAGGTACTCATCATCATGGATCTGGAGAACAGTTTTCTCCACGTGCCAGTAGAAGAGTATAGCCGCAAGTATACCGATTTTGTGACCAGAGAAGGATTGTTTGAATTCAATCGAATGCCATATGGATTCTGCAACTCACCCGCGGTGTTCGTCCGTTTTGTCAATTGTATATTTCAAGAGTTGATAGCTCAGGATATCGACGATATCATTATTTACGCGCATTTAAATGGCGATTGTATATCCAAGCTGAAAGCTGTGTATAAAGTGGCTGCTAAATAAAGCTTGCGAATCAAGTGGAACAAATGTCATTTCTTACGGAAAATAAATTTCCTTGATCATATAGTGGAATGTGGATAAATCTGGCCAGGAGAGGAGAAATCTCGCGCTGTCCAAAAGTTCCCTTATCCGAAAAACATTAGAGGTGTATAGTCGCTTTTAGGATTGACAGGATTCTTCAGGAAATTCATCAGAGGATACGCACAGATAGCTAGGTCACTAACTGATCTGAAGAAAAGAGATGTTATCTTCAAATTTGATGCTGCCGAGCAGAGTGCGATGAACCAACTAAAAGTTGTTTTATCACGGGAACCAATCCTACGTATATACTGCAGAGGGGCGCACACGGAGCTGCATACAGACGCCTCAAAGGATAGAATCGGTGCAGTATTGCTGCAAAAGTCTGAGGAGCAACTACATCCAATATTTTTCTGGAGCAAAAAGACGTCACAGAGTGATTTAAAGCGTCACAGCTACGTTTTGGAGGTCAAAGCAGCGCAACTAGCGACTGAGAAGTTTCGCCATTATCTCCTCGGAATCCCCTTTGCTGGTAACGGACTGTGCAGCATTTACACAGACCGTTAAAAAGAAAGATGTCCCACGTGAAGTAGCTCAATGAATATTATATCTGCAGGATTTCAATTTTCAAGTTGAACATCGACCAGGTGACAAAATGAAACATGTCGATTTCTTCAGTCGATACACGTTGAATGTGTTTACCACCGCAACCGAGATCATAGCGCGTCTCATGGCTGCAGAACAGAAAGATAACCATATTAAGGCGGTTATGGAAATATTGAAATCACGTCGCTACGATGATTTTATACTCAAGGGATGAATTGTTTACTGTAAGTGCCAATGATCTGCTGGTTGTGCCCAAGGCAATGGAGCACGATGTTATAACAGAGGCTCACAATGTTGGCCATTTTGCTGTGCATAAAACTACATAAAACCTTGCAACAACAGTTTTATATTCCGCACATGGAGTGCAAAGTCGTACAGGTTATCAGCTCATGCATCAAGTGTTTTATATCCAACACAAATCTGGGAAAACTAGTAGGACTATTGTATTGTATAGAAAAAGGAGATAAGCTGCTACATACCATTCACGCCTACCATTTGGGGCCAATGGATGCAACGGCTTAACAATATAAGTACATATTTGCACGAGACGACGGCTTGACAACATTTTATCAGTGCTGGAAGAAAAAATTTTTGAAAATTTAGATAGCGAGGGGATTAAGATGCGAGAAGCAGCTAAAATTCAAATCTTTCAGGGACAGCAAAAATATAAAATAAATTACGATAGGAACCGGAAAAAACAGTGTAGTTATCAAGAAGGCGATTTGCTTGCAATAAGGCGCACCCAATTTGTTGGGGGTTAGAAGCTCGCTAGCACATTTATTGGACCGTATCAAATCACTAAAGTTAAACGCAACGGCCGTTACGAAGTGAAAAAGCCGCACAGACAGAGGGTCCAACTGTTACAGCAACCAGTTCTGACTACATGAAATTGTAGAAATACGCCAGTTCGAACGAGGAATTGTTGTCGTCTGGGATAGACGACGATAGTCAGGATGACCGAATATAACGAGTAGAATTATTGTTCAGGTGGCAACCAAACCTCGTGAATGGGATTCATTGTGGGCTGCACACCTTAGCACTCCTATAGAACGAACTCGTTAAAGCCTCCCCGGTAACCAAATGTTGGCACTGCAAAATCCGGTGACCGATGTCACTAACAGAACCGAACAAAGAGAAATTATTATAGCCGAGCATAACCGTGCCCATAGAGCGGCCCAAGAGATTGTAATTACGGCGGTAATTGCGAACGACACACATCCCAAAAAATAGGAACTAGGTAGAACACCAATACCATCGGGTGAAATGCTCCATATTGATGTTTTTTCTACAGACAGAATACAGTTTTTCACATGTATTGACAAGTTTTCTATGTTTGCTAAAACACAAGCGATCATTTCGAGAAGAATAGCAGATATCAAGGTCCCAATTATTCAATTTGTGAATAATTTCCCCAAAACCAGAACAGTTTATTGCGACAATAAAGACGCATTTAATTCAGAAACAATAAAATCTCTTTTGAAAAACCAATTTGGAATTGATGTCCTCAATACGCCGCGTCTGTTTAGCACATCAAATGGGCCAGTAGCACGCTCTCACAGCACTCTGTTAGTGACATCGGTCACCAGATTTTGCAGTGCCAACATTTGGTTACCGGGGAGGCTTTAACGAGTTCGTGCTATAGGAGTGCTAAGGTGTGCAGCCCACAATGAATCCCAATCACGAGGTTTGGTTGCAGCACATTTTTTATTTCCTGGAGGGCTTCGTCATCGTTTGTAAAATAGATGGTGTGCCGCACATTTCTCGAAATAGTACAAATGAACGTTTAAACGGAAATTGTGCCTTATCTAGAATTATTTTGTTCCTAAAACAATTAAACAGTTTGTCTGTGGTTTTTATCATGTAGGCGAGTGATAGTTCACTATGAATGGTGGCCGCATCGGATTCTATTTAATTTTTCAAGGCATTTATGTAGGATTAGGTCCCTTTTATTAATATGAAGATAATATTATTTTTAATAGAGTATATAAGGTTAATATATATGCGGCAACTTGACGACTTTACAACTTGACGACTTTACAATTTGACGACTCGACGACTTTTCTTCCGCGCTATGACTTACGCCTTCGACTGCTGAAATTCTTCTCTCTCACTTTCCTGCTTCGCACGTTTCACCCTTGCCACTCTGCGTTACTGATGGGTGTTGCCACCTGAACAATAATTCTACTCGTTATATTCGGTCATCCTGACTATCGTCGTCTATCCCAGACGACAACAATTCCTCGTTCGAACTGGCGTATTTCTACAATTTCATGTAGTCAGAACTGGTTGCTGTAACAGTTGGACCCTCTGTCTGTGCGGCTTTTTCACTTCGTAACGGCCGTTGCGTTTAACTTTAGTGATTTGACACGGTCCAATAAATGTGCTAGCGAGCTTCTAACCCCCAACAAATTGGGTGCGCCTTATTGCAAGCAAATCGCCTTCTTGATAACTACACTCTTTTTCCGGTTCCTATCGTAATTTATTTTATATTTTTGCTGTCCCTGAAAAATTTGAATTTTAGCTGCTTCTCGCATCTACCAGCACTGATAAAATGTTGTCACTGGTCTTGATCTGCATGTTCACTCCAAACATAAGTTGAAAAGGCGTCTTTCTAGTTGAGCAATGAACATGCAAATTTAAAGTTCTTTGCACGTCTTTGCACGACAATCCGTATCGGTTGACCGAAAGCATTTGGCCACTCTTTGAGTTTTTTCGTCGCTTCACGTGCTTTTTATTGAAAACAACCAAACAAATTTGGTCAAGCCGTCGACTCGTGCAAATATGTACTTATATTGTTAAGCCGTTGCATCCATTGGCCCCAAATGGTAGGCGTGAATGGTATGTAGCAGCTTATCTCCTTTTTCTATACAATACAATAGTCCTACTAGTTTTCCCAGATTTGTGTTGGATATAAAACACTTGACGCATGAGCTGATAACCTGTACGACTTTGCACTCCATGTGCGGAATATAAAACTGTTGTTGCAAGGTTTTATGTAGTTTTATGCACAGCAAAATGGCCAACATTGTGAGCCTCTGTTATAACATCGTGCTCCATTGCCTTGGGCACAACCAGCAGATCATTGGCACTTACAGTAAACAATTCCTCCCTTGAGTATAAAATCATCGTAGCGACGTGATTTCAATATTTCCATAACCGCCTTAATATGGTTATCTTTCTGTTCTGCAGCCATGAGACGCGCTATGATCTCGGATGCGATAGTAAACACATTCAACGTGTATCGACTGAAGAAATCGACATGTTTCATTTTGTCACCTGGTCGATGTTCAACTTGAAAATTGAAATCCTGTAGATATAATATTCACTGAGCTACTTCACGTGGGACATCTTCTTTTTAACGGTCTGTGTAAATGCTGCACAGTCCGTTACCAGCTTAAAGGGGATTCCGAGGAGATAATGGCGAAACTTCTCAGTAGCTAGATGCGCTGCTTTGACCTCCAAAACGTAGCTGTGACGCTTTAAATCACTCTGTGACGTCTTTTTGCTCCAGAAAAATATTGGATGTAGTTGCTCCTCAGACTTTTGCAGCAATACTGCACCGAATCTATCCTTTGAGGCGTCTGTATGCAGCTCCGTGTGCGCCCCTCTGCAGTATATACGTAGGATTGGTTCCCGTGATAAAACAACTTTTAGTTGGTTCATCGCACTCTGCTCGGCAGCATCAAATTTGAAGACAACATCTCTTTTCTTCAGATCAGTTAGTGACCTAGCTATCTGTGCGTATCCTCTGATGAATTTCCTGAAGAATCCTGTCAATCCTAAAAGCGACTATACACCTCTAATGTTTTTCGGATAAGGGAACTTTTGGACAGCGCGAGATTTCTCCTCTCCTGGCCAGATTTATCCACATTCTACTATATGATCAAGGAAATTTATTTTCCGTAAAAAATGACATTTGTTCCACTTGATTCGCAAGCTTTATTTAGCAGCCACTTTATGCACAGCTTTCAGCTTGAATATACAATCGTCATTTAAATGCGCGTAAATAATGATATCGTCGATATCCTGAGCTATCAACTCTTGAAATATACAATTGACAAAACGGACGAACACCGCGGGTGAGTTGCAGAATCCGTATGGCATTCGATTGAATTCAAACAATCCTTCTCTGTTCACAAAATCGGTATACTTGCGGCTATACTCTTCTACTGGCACGTGGAGAAAACTGTTCTCCAGATCCATGACGATGAATACCTTTGCAGCTTAAAGTCTCTCTATCAATTGTACAGGGAAGCAGTCTTTAAGTACCATTCCGTTTAACTGGCGAAAATCGACGCAAACTCTATCCGTTCCATCTTTCTCTTTCACCATAACTACTCTGCTAGCTATTGTTGACGTTGATTTGCGCACGATACCGTCGTTTAGCCAATTGTCTACTTGCTTCTTGATAACGTCGCATTTTTCGGGTATATATCGGCTTGGTTGATGACGGAATGATTTGATTTGCCCATTCGGCACAATCTTCAACATTACTGGGAATCGACAGGTGACGCAACTGGTTGATATTTCTCAATCATCTTTTGGATCAACAGCTTGAACTCTGAAGTAGCATCTATATCCGTTTGTGTCTTGACAATGTTAAGTACATTTAGCTCATTCATATCAGCGCTGTCCGGCCGCGCTGCCGCCTTTGAAAATGTATATCCATGTTATTCTAACGCAACACAAAATTGTGACGTAGAGTTAAACCCCATTAATACGTCGTTATCGATATTGCTGTCCGGAACTACAAAGAATCTTTGTTGCACTTCGATACCAAAACGTGTACAGTGCCAATGAATGCTCCAAGTGGCAGTGTTTTGCAATTCCCGAGACCGCGCAAAACTGAGTAGCACTTCTCCAGTACCACATTACTTAATTTTCCGAAACTTGTTTTACTTACAATGGTCACATCTGAACCCGTGTTTACCAGGCCTGCAACTTCTATGCCATTCAGCTTAACCACTTTAAGTCGTTTTATGTCTTTTAACACCTGCACTCTTTGCATGCTTTGTGGACAATTTTTGGATATGTGTCCAATATCTTCACATTAAAAACATTTTGTTTCGGCTTTACAATCTTTCGTCACTGTACTTTTGCAGAGGCATTTCGTTCACACATTTGCGACCATATACCTCATACATTTCTTTCAGCTCGTGAAGTGATTTACATCCGTACATATTAAATTTGTACTCTTTTTTTATATCTAATCCGTCGATGATATATCCGATTACCGATTCTTCATCTAATTGCCCTTGCGCGACAATTTTTTTCATAAACAGCACATACTCGATAAACGGTTCTTTTCTTTTTTCTTTCTGTCTTTGGGCTTTGTGTGTATATCGGCACTTTTTAGCGTTCGCTTGAATTCGGTAACAAGAATGTTTTTCAACTGCTCGTATGTACTAACAACTACAGACTCCTGCAACAAACTAGCCAATTTCGTAATTTTTTCTCGTGCTTGCACATACTTTTGTTTGCTGCTTAATTCATACGCTTCAGGGTTTTGCTGTTAGCGTTAGCAAAACTATCCGGTGTGATTTTATGTCCATTTTGTCCACATTCATCGGCTAGTATTTTTAATGTTAATAACCTAATTAATTGTTCCATATTTCTATTGTTAATATCCTGCAATTCCATAATTTTTGCCACTTCGATCGAAAACTCTGCTGCTGCTACCACGTCTGCTTCACTAATTTTTTTGCTTCGTACGGTGATTTTCTTATTCTCGGTATATTCGTAGTGAGTTTTCTTGAACTCTTTGCTGTTTGTGATCGTGTTCTGAAACGATATAGCTGTCCTTGTCCCGCTACTGCAGCTTTAACGTCACTCATTCCTTTCTGTGCTCAAATTACGCAGCTTTTGTTCTTCTTGAGCGTTTCAAATATAGTACTCTCAACCGGGCAATGCAGTTACGCTGTTAGGTCCGACTGCAACGTTCTTACGTGTTATTACTAGTTCCTATTTTCCACCTTTAACAGATAATTCTATCTATTCTTTGCATTTCTCTGCTATACATTCTGTTTCCTCTATGATTTCCGATCGTGATTTTCTTGTAGCTCTGAGCGATTTCAATATTGCTGGAACTACCTGTATGATTTTCTTGACAATTTATTTTGGATGTTATCATGTCAAATAAATTCTATCCCAAATTCTTTATATAAGCCTGTTCTTATTTCTGGCTTAGATCACTCTTTCTGAGCTTATATCATATGCTCAAAAACCTTGGCCCCAGATTAACTGGTCTCGGCTTCACTTTTTGTTCTACTTTAAACCATCTACTTAATATATGCGTTCAGGTTTGTGATTCAATTAAGTCTAACAAACTTATGTGATTTATATGAACTTAAAAAATCGAAAATCAAAGTGAACAACAAGTTAAAGGAAACTGGCTCATTCTTGGATTACACTTGATATCTGATTCCTACATCTAATTTCTTTGTCCTTAATAACCAATGTTATGAAAGTTAACTGAAAAGTTGTAGGACACAGTTCCAGTGGCAATTTCGTTAATTTCGTTATTACGAAAAGTAGATTATCCACACCACCCATCAACTGTATTTCTTAAAAAACGTAAGCTGGCTCAGATCAGGCTATTGCCGATTTATTTACTACATTTTTTCAAACGACTGATAGTTCTCAGAATAATTTATCTCATTTACCATATCCTTATCATGTTGATGTTTTTAATTGCATTTTCGGGCGTTTGATCACATAAAGTTCACCACCAAATGATTAAAGGGTCAGCAAGCCCGTATTTTCACCTGATAGAGTACCACGCTGCGGTATTGTGCTGAAGGTCTCTTAAAGCCTTTGTATAAACTATTTAATTTATACATGGAGTTAAGTAAATTTTCTAACATTTGGAAAGAATAATTTATTATTCCTCTCCTTAAAAAGGGAAACAAGTCTAATGTTTTGAACTATAGTGTTCGGTCTACAGCTGACATTAAGCGTGAGCGTAGTGACAACAGTGACAGAGCGCAAAGAGAACGAATATGAGAGAACACAGATAAAAGCACAGATGCGCTTAGATAAGCTAAGATATCTGCATGCGAACCTTAAGTCCAGTTACTTTGGGTTTCTAAAGTAGATAAGTTTTAAGCTTTGAAAATGTGCTAGCTTAGCAACAGCGTGAGTTTATAAAACATTTTGAAGTCTGTAAGCGTCAGTCCAAATGAACGGACGCACCTTCTGTGCAGCTATGAATTAAGTAACAAAATATTTAGGTTAAGTTCAATAAATTGAAGTACTCCAAAATCCACCAATCTTTGAAACCTTCCAAGCCGCCTCGATTCTTAAGCGCCGCAGGCCGCATCATATCTACGTGCAGTTTGGGGCTCCGCACATGGCACAGCCGACCTCCAACATTTTCTGGTGCCGAAACCCGGGAAGGGTTATTATTGACGGTTGGACTTTGGATTCTGGATTGTGGAGACCGTGCGACTTAATTGAAGGGTGAGTGCAATTCAATTCTGGCGTATTAATTAAGGTGTTCAAAATGTCCGAAAATCTCTTGTATTTAACCTTTGAGCAATCTGCGTTACTAGTTTCATTAGAAAAGTCGTTGAAAAATTATAAGGCCGATGAATCGGTACATACGGAGACACACTTAGAAGCCAGGCTCGAGTCGCTGGCAGAAATTAATGCAGAGTTTAACCATCAGCAGTTTGCACGTGCGCGAGACAACGAGGAGATTAAATCAAGGTATTTTGATACAGCAATTAGAGATGTGCTTGAGGAAACGTACGTCGTGGGAGTAGCAGATATACGGAGTGAGTTGAATGGGCATAAGGAGCAGAATATTCCGGCATCCACCGCATTCAATGAGACGTGTTTCCATCAGACCGTTAATGAACAGTCGATACCGGCAATGGAGAAAGTAAAGCTTCCAACTGTTCGACTGCCGACTTTCAGTGGTAAATTCATAGATTGGCCAGCGTTTAAGGAAGTGTTCCTATCTCGTGTTCATCACTGTCCAAGACTGACGGACTTACATCGTTTCCATTATTTAAGCGACTCACTATCAGAGGAAGCTGCTAAGGATATAGAGCATCTGACTTTGATACAATCGAATTACCAGCTAGCATACATTATATGGATGTATTTGATCATCAGTTATCGGCTCAACATGGAGACGCAGGGTCTCTAAGGCGGTTTGTGCAAACCTGCCGTTCAGGTGTAAATTCATTGGAGAAGGCTAGAGTTGATGTAAGACAGCAATCTCTAGTTTTGGTATATTATATGATGAACAAACTACCTGAGCAAGTAAGGTTAGAATGGGAACGTTCGCTATCGTCGTCGCAACAACACTTGAAGAGCTTTGTATTTACCTCAATGCTCAATATAGAACGAATATAGAACGAACGGTATCGTCGGGTAATTGCGAGGGAACGCTATCGAGGGATAGGCGCAAGGCAAGGCGTTTATGGTTTACGTGCAAACTGAAGAGACGTAAAGGCTTCATTTAATACTCGACAGGCAGAGAAGTGTGTAGTTTGCGTTAAGGAGAAACATTACATTGGAACATGTAAGGTATTCCTCGATATGAGTGTGTCGGAGTGTAAGACAGTTGTATTAAAGCATCGGCTATGTTTTAAATGTCTTAATCCGAATCATCAATTGGCTGCATGTGACAGTCAACGAAACTGCGCACGGTGCGCGGAGCGACATCATACTCTGCTCCATATGGAGAGATTACGTAGTCAGATGGATACGACCAGGAGTGGTACTCCGAGGAAGCTGAATACAGATGTTCTGCAAGTTTCTACCAATTTCATAAATGGAAAGCATGAACTCTTGCCTCCTACAAGGCAGGAGGTTTTGTTGCCAACAGCAATGGTGCTCGTTAATTCCAAGGATGGATACCCTCTACAGTTTCGAGCCTTTTTGGATTAAGGGTCCCAAGCATCTTTTATTACAGAGAATGCAGCCCAACAATTACGGCTATCTAGAAAAAGGGTTTATATAAAAATTAACGGCTTGGCAAATTCAAAAATTACAGAAGCGTCAACAGCAATTGAGTTAAATTTAAGATCTTTACACGATCCATCGATAAATCACGAGGTTTTTGCCTATGTTCTAAGGTGAGTCAACAAATTCCAGACAGACGTAAATCACCTGTAAAGTGGCCACATTTAAAAAATTTGGGTTTCGCCGACCCTAATTATTTCATTCCCCAAGGTGTACATATCTTACTGGGAAGCGACATTTACGATAAGCTGATGTTATGTGAAGCTTATCGAGGGCCAACGGGATCACCTCTAGCATAAAACACACATTTGGGTTATATCGTTTCCGGAAAGATTCACGAACGTGCCTCACCTATATCATCATACACAATGAGGATATCCAAGAATGATGCAAGTGAGGAGCTCGACAACTTATTACGCAAGTTTTGGGAGCTGGAGCAATTTGACAAGGAGTCTCCAGGTCTCTCACCGGAGGAGAGGTGGTGTGAGGACTTCTTTGTCAAAACACATAGTCGCTTACCTTCCGGAAAATATCTTGTGCGTCTACCATTTGTATCTAATTTGGATCCAGCCACGGTGATTGGATCTTCATATCACAACGCACTGAAGCGGTTGGATAGTCTGGACCGGCGCCTGCGTGCCGACCCTTATTTGATGGAATCATATTGCAACACCATTAACGAGTATTTGGGACAAATGAAACGGGTCTTATTGCAGGTCCATCGTATCCGACAATCGCCAAAAGGGGGAGTTCAATATTGCTATCTCCCGCATCACCCTGTTATAAAGGAAACGTTATCAACTATGAAGGTACGAGTGGTGTTCGACAGCTCAAGCAAAACTAGCAATGGGAATTCACTAAATGACATTTTGGCAATTGCATGTGCAGCTCCCTGGAATTTTCCTCAATTGGCGCGGTCTAAAAGTTGTGTTCACGGCTGACGTAGAATTATTATGACGTGTATTAATATATCAAAGGACGATGAAAATCTGATAAGAGCGACTACATTGAGGAGTATGCCTGTTTGACGGTTCTGTTTGGAACTAGCTCCGCGCCCTACTTAGCCATAAGAGTTTTGCAGCAATTAGCAGAGGATGAACAGGAGAGGTTTCCCTTGGCAGTAGATGTAGTGAGACATCAGAAGTATGTTAACGGCTTGGCAAATTCAAAAATTACAGAAGCGTCAACAGCAATTGAGTTAAATTTAAGATCTTTACACGATCCATCGATAAATCACGAGGTTTTTGCCTATGTTCTAAGGTGAGTCAACAAATTCCAGACAGACGTATATCACCTGTAAAGTGGCCACATTTAAAAAATTTGGGTTTCGCCGACCCTAATTATTTCATTCCCCAAGGTGTACATATCTTACTGGGAAGCGACATTTACGATAAGCTGATGTTATGTGAAGCTTATCGAGGGCCAACGGGATCACCTCTAGCATAAAACACACATTTGGGTTATATCGTTTCCGGAAAGATTCACGAACGTGCCTCACCTATATCATCATACACAATGAGGATATCCAAGAATGATGCAAGTGAGGAGCTCGACAACTTATTACGCAAGTTTTGGGAGCTGGAGCAATTTGACAAGGAGTCTCCAGGTCTCTCACCGGAGGAGAGGTGGTGTGAGGACTTCTTTGTCAAAACACATAGTCGCTTACCTTCCGGAAAATATCTTGTGCGTCTACCATTTGTATCTAATTTGGATCCAGCCACGGTGATTGGATCTTCATATCACAACGCACTGAAGCGGTTGGATAGTCTGGACCGGCGCCTGCGTGCCGACCCTTATTTGATGGAATCATATTGCAACACCATTAACGAGTATTTGGGACAAATGAAACGGGTCTTATTGCAGGTCCATCGTATCCGACAATCGCCAAAAGGGGGAGTTCCATATTGCTATCTCCCGCATCACCCTGTTATAAAGGAAACGTTATCAACTACGAAGGTACGAGTGGTGTTCGACAGCTCAAGCAAAACTAGCAATGGGAATTCACTAAATGACATTTTGGCAATTGCATGTGCAGCTCCCTGGAATTTTCCTCAATTGGCGCGGTCTAAAAGTTGTGTTCACGGCTGACGTAGAATTATTATGACGTGTATTAATATATCAAAGGACGATGAAAATCTGATAAGAGCGACTACATTGAGGAGTTATGCAGCAATTAGCAGAGGATGAACAGGAGAGGTTTCCCTTGGCAGTAGATGTAGTGAGACATCAGATGTATGTTGATGATATATTATCAGGAGCGGATAGTATTGCAGAGGCAGAAGCCATTCAGAGTCAAATTATTAAAATGCTACGCAGTGGCACATTTGAGTTGAGAAAGTGGGCCAGTAATTGCCCAAAACTGTTAGAAAAAATACCAAGGAATTTTGGAGAATCCAAGGGATTACTACACTTCGAAGACGAGGACACAATCCGCACTTTAGGTTTATATTGGAGTCCTGCAGAGGATGCATTTCGATTCCGCTTAAATTTTGTGATTCCAGTGAACTCATATACGAAGCGATCGATTCTGCCAACAATAGCCAGGTTATTTGATGCTATGGGATGGCTGAGTCCGATCATTATAACAGCAAAAATCTTGATGCAGCGTCTATGGAAGGAGAAGGTTAGCTGGGACGATTTAGTGCCAGCAAATGTTAAGAGAGAATGGAAGAAGTTTTTAAAGGAGCCGAACAACACACATTTCACACTGAACTGCTGTTGTCAAAGTGTAATGTAGCACCTGTTAAGCCACAATTAACCATACCTAGGGCTGAATTATGTGTTGCAGTTGAAGCTGTAAAAATTTACCGCTATCTAAAACAGAAATTACGAATGAATGTAAACTTCTGTAAAACTATTTTTTGGTCAGTTTCCATGATTACAATCAGTTGGATCAGAGGAAGAGCGGCCAACTGGAAGGTGTTTGTTCGAATGGACGACAATGGAGACACGTCGCCTCGGGGGATAATCCTGCTGACCATTTGAGCCGCGGAATTAGCGCATCGAAGCTAGCGTCATGTGAACTGTGGTGGCATGGGCCACAGTGGTTACAAGGGTCTGAAACAGGATGGCCGTGCAGTGCCATGGATAATCGAGCACTGTCAAGTGTAAGCAATGAAAACAGAATCGTAACTTGCCACAAGATATCATTGGAGGAGATGCCCAGTTCGAATTTCATAAGTCAATATTCATCATATACACGTCTGCTCAGGACTATAGCATATGTTAAACGATTTATTCGAAATTGCCGCATACCAGAGCTCGAGCGAAAGCGAAATGATCTGTCAGTCAATGAATTAGAGGAAGGTCTAAGAGAGGTAATACGGATGCTGCAGATGGACTGTTTTGATATGGAATGGAAGGCACTATCTGCTGGAAGGGCAATTCAAAGGAATAGCCATTTATTGGCTCTTAATCCTTATTATGATGAGGACGAGCGGGTTTTACGGCTGGGAGGAAGATTGCGTGATGCCCTTCTACTATTGAATGAGAAACATTCGTATATATTACCCTATAAACATCATTTTATGAGTCTTGTTGTAAACTACAGTCATGCATGTACCTTACATGGAGGTACATCGCTCACGCTCAATTATATCGGGAAGAAGTTCTGGATCATCAATGGGCCCAACACTGTTCGTTTTGGTATTAATAAATGTATCATATGTTTCAAAATGAGACCGCAGTTGTCGAGTCAACAAATGGGAAATTTACCAACTGTTCGAGTTCGGCCCTCAAGAGCATTTATATCCGTTGGAGTTGATTATGCTGGGCCCATGAATATTTCGCTGTCAAAAGGAAGAGGACGGTAGCGCAGAAGGGATACATTGCCGTTTTCATATGTTTGGTGACCAAAGCCATACATTTAGAGCCAGTTGGAGATTTAACGTCAGATACATTTTTAGGAGCTTTGTGCCGATTCATAGGCAGACGTGGTCTGTGTTCAGATATTTATAGTGACTGTGGTACAAATTTCGTTGGAGCCAAAAACAAATTACAAGCTGATAAAATAGCATACTGTTCATATATTTCCAAGTTAATCGTACCACACTTGTTAGATAAGGGAATCTCATGGCATTTCAATCCGCCGTCAGCTCCGCATTTTGGCGGATTATGGGAAGCGTGAGTAAAGTCGATGAAATATCATCTCAAAAGAACTATTGGAGAGCGAGTACTAACATTTGAAGAAATTGCAATAGTTTTAGCCCAAATTGAGTCTTGCCTTAATTCGAGGCCTCTATGTCCTTAATGATCCTGAGGATCTCGTGGTATTGACACCTGGCCATTTCCTAACTGGTGATGCACTCTTGTCACCTCCCATACCAGAAGTTGCTAAGTTGAATTTAGGGGATCGGTGGAAAACCTGTCAATGCTACACACAACAATTTTGGAAAAGGTGGAATGCTGACTATTTGACACGATTGCAGAGAAGACCAAAATGGTTGCAGATAAAACAAAACATGGATGTTGGATGCATAGTATTGATTAAGGATGAACGATTTCCATCTAACCGATGGCCTTTGGGTCGAATTATACACACTCATGCAGGAGCAGATGGATTAGTTAGAGTTGTTACTCTAAAAACAAGTAGTGGAGTGATCAAGCGGCCAGTTACAAAGCTGTGTCCATTACCCATACAAGAAAATTGGCTTGATAAAGATACCGAACTTTTACGTAATTATTGAGTTGCACTCTTCTCTTTTCAGTTCAAGTTAAGGTACTAAGCTGATGACGCTGATGTTGAGAATTGATGCACGAAGTTTTGATGATATACGCTGCTATCATCACAGGGGGAAGAATGTTTGGTCTACAGCTAACATTAAGCGTGAGCGTAGTGACAACAAAGAGCGCAAAGAGAACGAATATGAGAGAACACAGATAAAATCACAGATGCGCTTAGATAAGCCGATATCTGCATGCGAACCTTAAGTCCAGTTACTTTGAGTTTATATAGTAGATAAGTTTTAAACTTTGAAAATGTGCTAGCTTAGCAACAGCGTGAGTTTATAAAACATTTTGAAGTCTGTAAGCGTCAGTCCAAATAAACGGACGCACCTTCTGTACAGCTATGAATTAAGTAACAAAATATTTAGGATAAGTTCAATAAATTGAAGTACTCCAAAATCCACCAATCGTTGAAACCTTCCAAGCCGCCTCGGTTTTTAAACGTCGCAGGCCGCAACATATCTACGTGCAGTTTGGGGCTCCGCACATGGCGCAGCCGATCTCCAACAATAGAGGTATTTCTAATTTGTCTATTATTCCTAAGCTGTTTGAGAAATTGATACTTTTCAACTACAACATCTTTGTAGATCTATAATTTCACCCTGTCAGCGCGGGTTTATGAAATATAGATCTACTACCGCAAGCCTAATGGAATTCACGCCTCTTTTTATTAAAGGATCCAAAATAAAATGCAAACAGATGTTATTTACTCTGATTTCAGTAAGGCGTTTGACTCTGTTAATCATTTGTTTGCTTCATCTTCTGGGATTTCCAAATAACTTAATTCTTTGGATATCTAACTATTATACTTCTAGAACTCTAAAAATTTACTTTTAAGGTTTTGTCTAAGCCTGTTCAAGTTACTTCCGGAGTACCACAAGGAAGTCACCTTGGTCCGTTGTTATTTACATTGTTCATAAATCGCCTACTAATTTTCTACCTGGTCAACGGTAGCAATCCGATCTTGAAAGTTTTCAAACATAGTGTCAAGTAAATTTATTAAATCTTAATTAAAGTAAGTGTAAATTAATCTCTTTTTATAGGCGAATGCTACTTGATCGTCTTGAGTCAGTTAATGATTTGCATATCCTTTTAGATCCGAAGCTTAAGTTTGACAGGAATATTTCTTCTACTGCTAATCGAGCGTTTGGGATTCATTATTCATCAACGCTACTAAGACTCAATGTACTTCACTTCGTCCAATTCTTGAATTGATATATGCTGTCCCCAATACAAGCCTCATCAGGATATAGTTGATCAACCCTATTAGCTTTGCAGTTCCGAGCAGAAGTACTAAACTTTTTACCGCTTTCTCTTCATACTCATAAATATAATGCTAACTATGCTATTCATAACCCATTTTGTATCTTATGTTCCAATTGTAATAATATTTTCCACATAGTAAGTAATGCTACTTCTATTCCTAATTTTAAAACTTCAGTCATATGCCATCTGTTTATTTGCTTGGTATCGTTGGGGCACTTGAATATACTTTTTATTGGAACATGAACGTCCAAAAAAAAGTTGTATGTGCAGTAAAACGTTGTAGAATGATTTTTGCTGCAACTGGAATTGTTTTATTGTAAAAAAATTGTATGCTTCTATCACTAACTAAACAATATATAGATGGGATTTCTAGAACAAAAAAACGTCGCAAGAATTTTCTGCGTGGCAGGTCCCGCAGCGACATCGAGTTTGCACAATGGGCTTTGCTCCATATTGCAGTTTCTTGCTATTAACTTAAAAAATTGTCAAGTTCAAATCTCCTATTCTTAAAATGGCTAGCATGATTTGGCACCAGGAACAATATTAAAAGCTTTTCCGTTAATAAGGGTGAGATTTGCGTCAAATTGATATATGTTTTGTAAATATACAAATGGGCAGTGTTTCTTTCATAAATTCCATTTTTGAAAGCCAGGAGAATCTAACGGACTATTTTGCCCTATTAAGCCAAATTTCTTGATCAATCGCCTAAGTTAGTTTAAAACGAATTATTGTTGTGACAATAAGAGATTGGTCCACAGAAATATGTTCATCAAATTGAAACCGTTGTTTGGCTTGTTGAACCATCGAACCTGTAGCTGTTAATTTTACATTAATGAGTTTTCCAAATTCGGATTCCGCAAGGACTGCACTTTAATTTTGGCTTCATTAAGAAGCACATACATAAATGTGGCTTATTAAATGTTTTTATTATTGGAATCGGGCGAAACCAGTACGTTACTGCAACATGCGTTTTTTTTTTCGAAAAAGCACAACTAAGAATTTTACAGTCGGATGTAACCGACTGTGTAAAAGTTATTATTGTTATTTTGAAAAAATATAGAATTTTTATATTTCGTAGGGCTGTGGTGGGCGAATTATGAATTATACATGCGGGAGGGGCGTGGCCGTAATATTTGTATGTTTGGGTGAGGCTTCCAGTAATATATATTTCAAATTTGAAGCCTTCGTTGGTGTAATTCGACTAACGCATTTATTACCCTCCCAACCCCGATCTCCTGGAAACATATTAGTAAAGATCCCCTAATATATCTTCTATGTCGTTATGCTACCGTGTCATGTCATTTTTATTTTTTGTTGTCATGTATAAATTTGTTGAAATATCCATGGTTTGTGGCAACAATTACTACTTTAATCCTAGTCACACTTAAGTTATTAATTTTGCTTTGTGCTTATTCTTCTACTTAAGTGACCACTGTCTGTCGTGCACGAACTCTCGTGTGGTGTAGACGCGAAATCGCTAATAGATATAAGCGCTTGAATGTATCACAGATTACCTTTTTGGTGCCACAATAAAAACTTAATATAAGCAACAAAATTTTGCAAATTCGTTCCGCATCAAGCGTCAAAAGGTTTCAAAATTGCTGGTGTCTCTGAACTGCCTTGTAGAATTAGCAGAAGATCATTATAACCAAAAAAAAAATTATAGTGTAAATGCACAAAATCATTTACGAAGAATTTACTTCTCTCTAATAGCAAAATATATAAAGGTCAAAATTAAAATTATCAAAATTATGGCAAACATAAGAATATAAAGTGCTGTAGTAATATTAATTATTGACGACAATTTAAGTTTTTAGGTGCAATACATAGATAGGAATTTTCTTCTTTCTTTATTCAAATTTGTAAAAACAACCGCGTAGTTTTTTTAGTGTAGTATAATTTTAACATGTTACCAAGAATTAAATTTTAATTTGTGATTTTGTTTTGGTTTCCAATTTCTTTCAGATTTGAGCACCGACGATAAGCGTGAAACTTAAACAAAGATAACCAAACTGACAACGGTACCGGCGTAAAGAGTATTAAATGAGAAACTGGTAAAGAGCATATATAATATGGGCCAATGTCAGTTTGGCTATGCTTTCTTATACATGTGTGCCAAGATTATTTCTCGATAGAAGCGCAGAGTGAAGTCTTTTTTGTGTTTTTTTTTTGGTTGCTGTTAATTAATAAATTTTATTTCGACGGCACATACGCTAGTTTTTAATTCCTTTAGTTTTAACATTGTGTATGCAATTTAGTTAAATTAAATTAATTTTTTTAATTTTAATGGAGTTTTAATCTTATAATCATTAATTATAACGAGAAAAAATATAACAATATTGACCACTTTTTCTTTAACTCTACTCAGCACTTTAGCATTCTTCACAATTTTTCATTATGCTTTACACTATGGTTGCCTTTATATATTTGCCTGTTATACTTATTTAAAATTTTTGTCTTTGTTTTCTTTTTTTGTAATCCACTAATTTTCGATGCCTTCTAGGGTATAAATTTGTATGCCCGTGTTTTTTTCCTTTTTTCTCAAAATATTCTGCCTGCCGATTTGTCCGCTTCGCTTTTATTCTCAATCGAAATCAGCTTGGTCTGTCTTGCTGATCGAGATTTTTAATAAAAGAGGTGGATCAGGGTCCACGCCGACTTATAAAGGTCTTCGGAGCCTTTATTTCGGCGGAGCAGACAAAAGGTAGCTGCGCTGCCAGTGTGGGTGTAAGCGCTTTATCGCAGCGACAGAATCAGTCGCAATTAACAGCAAAAACAACTCGAAGCTGGCTACTATAGTTTCAATGCTAAATTTCAAATGGAGAGACAAACGGCCATTGCAGGGCGGACAGCATGTCGGACATTGCACATAACCAATTTAGTCTTCCAAGTTCGTGTACGATAATAATTAACTCTGTTGCCCTTTTCCCCCGAAGTTGCCCATGAACTTAATTGTAGTATTAGATTTGGCAGACGTTCAAAACAAACAAACGCTGCAGTCGGACGTAACCGAACACGTAATACTCGTTCACAGTAAACAGAAATGAATGACAACGAACACTGTCTGCCAAATTTGGTGACTCTAGCTTTAAAATTGTGGAAGATTTAGATTTTCGTTGTTAGTGGGGACGGGATTGGGAATGGCCGGGAAATTTTTATGGACCTTTAAAAGTGCTACCTGCCATCTACCTTTAAAATTTCGGGACTCTAGCTTTAAAACTATGGGAGACTTAGGCTTTCGCGAATGTTGGGGTCGGGTCGGTGGGTGCGTTGGTGTGGTGTGGTTAGTTGGCGTGGCTTGAACATCAAGCCAATCTTTTAAAGAGGTTACCAGCCATCTACATACCAACTTTGGTGTCGCTAGCATTCAAATTGTGTAAATTATACATATGTCACCGATTTGAGCTTTCAGGTCAGAGTTAGAAACATAGAAATTATTAAAGTAACCCTGTCGCAAAAATCATTATGCTCCGAGGAAAACTGTATTAAACAATTAATAAGTATAGTTTAAATAAAATAACGTTTAGAACCTTGTGCGATGAAAACATCGTACACAAAAAAAAAACAAGAGTGCTCTAGTCCAGTACAAATTGGATGTTGCAAGTAACTTTCCATGTTAGTATACTAAGGTTAAAATATTAAAAATATACAAAATTAAAAAAATAATAAGCATTTAAAGATATCTTAAATTTCATCAAATAAGTTGGTTAAATACATATATAATTTATTTATATATATGCGTATGCGTATGTATATATGTCCTCACTAAACATATTTGAAAACGCGACACAAAAATTAAAATCTCAAATTACACAATTATCATTTAAGAACTCATTTTACTGAAATAAATCCTCAAATACTCCTTTAAACAAAGCTAACGGTCGGACTTTTAAAAACTACTATTAAACCTATAGACCTATACCGAAATATAGTATATTGGAAATCGACTGATCCGGATATTTTTCTTCCGCTTAATCAATATGAAACATTGTTAGCCGTATTATTCTTAACGTCAAAAATATTTCGCAATCTTGACGGACAAAAATAGGAAAGACTTCAACGAAACATAAAACAGACGACAATATGACAGTGAATGCTTTCAGTATTGTGAAAGAAAATATTTCGGGAGGAAATGTTTACTATATAATCATAATGTGATCCAAACAGTTTTTCAGATCGTATTTTTGGGAGGTTTGGAAAAAAATCTCCAATAATAAATAGCCCCGAAGCAGTGGTTGCGCTACTACATTCAACGTATATTGCAACACGCTGCGTACGAGGGCAAGTGTGAACCACCACTTTGCCATACGTTGCTCCCTGACTTTTGTGGATGATTATACCTTCTGCAAGTTCAAATGGAAATTGCCTGTCAATGGCAACTTGCTCATTTCTTCTATATTGAACTCTTAACTATTTTTTGAATTGGGCGAGCACGAACTTCTACACTGTCCCCTGAGAATTTCATTCATAAAATCTACTTTCTACTTAAAATGCCTATTGCCCCATTGACTAATCTGTCCCCTCTACCCACATTGACCGTAATCATATATTTGGCAGTTTTTAAGAAAAGGGACATATATAATCACATAATTTCTTGTGCTTGTTATTATTAGTTAAATTTTATTGCTTTGATTTGACATATTCTGTCATATTTCTGTGCCCAAGAGTGTTTGCTAATAATTAAATTAATAATTGACAACTAATTGAAAATAATAACTTTATCTGCATTTTTCTTGCTTCAATAGCAGCGAAAAAAATTGCGTCCATCTGGACTGACGGACGGACAGCAAGACGAACATTGCACAAACCCAATATTAAGGAATATCGAATCTACAAATTTGTGCTCAAACCTTTCGCTTACATGAATGCCGATGGTTAAACGTTTGATACCTCAAAAATGGAGCTACATCTGGGTTACTTGTATCAGTTGTGATAAACTGATCAATAAAGGACTTTACAGGGGGCATGGTTGACTTATCAGACAAATCGAGCTTTGGGGCATCTTTCAGCCAAAACATGTCACGAATATGTAGTTCATCATATTCGTTGCTGAAAATCTAGTCGCCAAATATTATGAACCTATATCAACCGAAAACATTGATAGCATAAAAAAATGCCTGAATGAAGAATCAAAATAACTAGCACACGTTACTGGATGTGCTCTAACGCGACGGACTTTTTCATTAAAAAGCAGTATCGAACTTATCAACGTTTTTTGTAAATAAAACTAACAGCTCCGTCCACATAATTTCTGCTGCCGAGAAGGTAATAATATATAGAGACCGAATTTCCTTATCATGGCCATAACCTTTTTTCTTCCCAGTGAGCAGTAGACGTGCGAATACCTTTTAAAACTCTATAGACGTCATCGTAGCGTATTAAATTGTCTAAACGTACTTTATTGAAGACCGCATAAATTCCTTGAGTGGCGCTCTGATATTAATAGTTTCTAACTTTTTGTAATTAAGAAATAATTTATTATAATTATAATAAATATATATATTTTTATAATTTATTATTATTTTCTTTCCTGATCTCCTGGATTTACTATCTCTGCTTCTATATTTCTATCGTTCATGGAGGCCGGAGCAGTTCCTTCTTCTACTTGGGTTATCAAGGCCCTATCATCAGCTGATGCAATGAATGGAACTTCGTCAGATAAAAAAAATGCTAGCCATTGTTCGATAAAAGCTATTTGGTGCTTCCTATAAAACTCGGTATTGACTAAACATCATAACATTTTATAACCTATTGGTTTCAGCCATGAAATTATGTTATATTCATCGGTTTATTGACCACTGCTCCTTTTATGGAATTTTAACGCCCATATCCAAAAGACTTAATAATCATGAAAGGAAGTCGTGAGGTAACATCAGAAATATCGGGGAAATCTAGGCCATTTGTAATAGAAGCCTTTGGTTTTTTCCTAATTTAATGCTGCGACTACATGTTTTACGAAAACTATACCTATTATCAATATCAATATATTTTCTGCTATCGTATTACCTGTATTGTTTCTATGCTGGCTTACTCTCTGCGACAATCTTCTATTTGCTCATGCATCCTGAGCTCGGGCACTCCGCCTTGCACTTGAATCTCGCGCTCTTTCGAAAAGTCGTCCTTCAGTGTTTTGTCGATGGTGTGTTCGCCGAATAGTGTCACGTTCTTGCTCGTCTACCCGATAAACTGGGTATTGTCTGCGTCTAAATCGCGAAGCGTTTTGTCTCTGTTTCGTTTTCCCAAGGTACTCTTTGAGATACTACATTATTACTTTCCTTCCTGATTAGCATACTCCAAACTAGACGTATTTACCAAATTCGCTATATAGATCGCAATATGTATATCATATATGTATAAAAAATATTTAAATATTGTATTTACGGTTGTAGTATGATGCAGGTGCAGCAGGTTGAATATTAATTATTAATGCACTATTAAGAATAACATTAAAATTAATCGATAATGGTGCGTGAAACAACCTAGTTCACAATACTATATATTTGTTTTAAATACGTATGCACATTTATATATTTATAATACAGTAAAAAGTGGATGTTGAGTGTTAGAAAAGTAAATATAGTTTTTAAAAAGACTTTTTCAAATAAAATAAATAGAATTGCGATTTTAACTATCCCTATGATGCAAACCAACGCGGCATTAAACAAATGTCCTAGCCCGAGACGCGGCACCGACACGAAAGCAGACGCTCACGAAAAACACTCAAAGCTCATAGATTCTGACGGAGGGAAAGGTTACTCACTAACTGGGAGTTGCAAATGATTCAGTGTAACGTATCATGAAAGACAAGTACACATACATATAAGTCGCGCTGTGAGTGAGGGCGATATGGACCGTTTTCTTCTGCTATTTGTACACAAACACACGCACATACACTACGCGTCACTTTTTTAACGGACTCTACTCAAAGTATTTAACTATAATATTTTGCTAGTACTGTCAAAAAAAACACTTTAATTTTTTTAAAAAACCAAAAATATTCAAGAAATCGACAAACCGCAATTGTTACTGACGATACGGAATAGAGTCGACTGAATCGATTAACGAAAATTTTTAGTTTTGCTCTCAAAAATAATATAACCGATTGCAATATTCAATTTTTACGAATCATCGCTTTTGTTTGGAAAGGATTGAGTATTTTCATTGCTTACAAATCCAACAGTGTTGGATAATTTCAAATTGCTCTCTTGCACAGTCTAACAAATGCCAATATCAGGCGTTCACTCTGCAGCATACGCACACATTTATGAGTATATTTCGTACATACATACATGTTTAAGTGCCAAGAGTGTATAGCACATGCATGTAAAAATATACGCAAACATATGTACATATGTATATATATGTTACAATTCATGCAATTAACAAATATTGCTAGCGATATGAATTTAGTACACTTGTTTTTTTTACCATAAGTATATAGTATATAGCAACAAATTGCAAAAAAATCAGAGTTAATATTAAATTTTGTTTATTATTTTTTACATATTTATATAAATGTTTTGGGTATACATATTACTACCATCGAGGCCGATCTTAATTTGAACTCGAAATAGAACATAAGAGAAAAACCCCTGCGAGACTCGAGTCTTGAGCCTTTAACGCATAAAATCTGACTTCAGCTGCAAACTTCTACCGCCGCGCCACACTACCATTCACTTTAATTGCGACACAACTGAACTTAAGCTAATAAATATTTTTTCACATTCGCAAACAAACGTAATATACATTTTAAGAGAAATTTTAATCAAAAGTTTGTGTTGGTGTATGTGTGTATGCATGCACACACAGAAATTGCTTGCCCTTGATGTGCAATTCGCTTGTCAAATTTGTCAAACTTTACCACACTATTTCCTTAGTAACTTCTGTGTTTCCTAACCGATCTTAAAAAAATGATTCTTTAAGTGCTGTAGTACTCTAGTACTCTGTATACTATACAATTTGGTGTCTTTAGGTATCATAAATGACGACATTAAACTAAAAATGTTGACGTTGAACAAGAACAATGTGCATGCACAAACAAATAGCCCGGCAATGCAGACTGGCATGGGCCGCGACATTCTAATCGATCATTAATTTCGAATTCAAATTATAAAGATCAACAATAAAAAATAACCGCGGTAACTCCAATATTGAGCCAAATGAAACATTGAGCACCAACAGCTTCGCAGTGCCGGCAGATAATACAAAAGATCATCCCATCACAACTATAGAAGTAAAAACGAAAAAGCTGAAATCCCAAAACTCTGTCAATTGCACAACGAATATAGGAGACCCAAAAACCAACAGACCCAAACTGCGGAGAAAACCATTCTGCAAGCTACAGACGCTGTATGTAAAAAGTTGAAAAGCCGCATTAACCATATCGTGGCTTTCGCACTAGCTCATAATGGGCTAGTAAGTAATAATTAATAAATGCTCACATTTATTCATAGCCAACTCTTTTGGCATTGATTTGAGACTTGGACTAAATAAACCTGCCCAACGTTACCCGAGCAACACCGAATAAGATAAGCTATAAAGTGGCATTGATGCTACGATGCTGATACTGCTGCAGTCTGTGACGAAAGTTATGACATTTATGCAGAAAAAAATGAGCGAAATGAGGACCTGAGACAGTGAAAATGGGCACTATGTTTTTCTTCTAGATGTCCCACATATATGTTATTTGCTTAGTGGTTATGTTAGGTTTTACTACAATAATTGCTTTTCTTTTTTATGTAACTTTATTAATATAAAATCAGCTAGAAACATCAATACTATTTGTATTTGTTCGAGATAATATATTTGCTGAAAATAATATAATAAGGTAGTGTTTCCAACCACAGTAACTCTGTGCCGCTACATTGACAGGGTTGAGAGTTGTTATATAGATGTGCGTAGGCCAAAGCTTCTTGATAGAATACTTTTAAATTTATAGCAACTACCATTTGAACATGAGTGACAGCCATATTGGCTTAGCACTCGCCATTTGCAGGGAATTAATAAATAAAACACGAATTGAAACAAAAATGTTATAAATGGGCAACCGTTATTAGAGATTGTGTGAAAAATGGTATAATAGCTTAACGGGTACTAAAAATACTCAAAGAGATTAGTCTCATATATTCTTAAAAGTTGTTCAAGCTACTGTTAATATTAAAGTGATTTGCAAACAATGCGTAAACTGTTAATATGTTGTGATTAAAATGACTATTAGTATAAGTAGTGCATTTAAGTTTCTAAATTAATAATTGTAACTTGTAGATATAAAGTGTATGTATATAAGAGCATGTTTATGCATTCATACATACACATGAATATTCATGTCCTATGTACGTTGATACTCATACAAATTACAAAAGATGTCAAAGTGTATTTGCGCGTGTATAGTTCTGTGCCTACTTCCCAATGAAATATTAATATTACAAAAGCAACTAATCAACACACGGTCAATACAATTTTCTCATCTCTACTAGTTTCAGAAGAAGAAGATATAATTTACCTTCATATAATAGCTACGTATTGACATATGTACTATATGTGCTAATTATTTGAATAAGAACAATTGTTATTGTCTTTCTCTTAATAATGGGGGACCGTGACTTCCCAAGTGTACCCGTCACAACACTAGCTGGCCTTACCAGTACTTCTGATTGTAAGTATGATCGAGTTTACGCGTTTACTTACTGTCAATATTTACCAATTTCTAATTTAGTGCTCAGCGAATTGCCTGTATCAGATTGCCTACAGAGCGCTTCATCTTTTAATAAATCTCTTCTGTTCCATTCGTTAGTGGCCAACGAATCCAATAACCTATTGTCTGTGCGCGATGAAAATTTAGTAAGACAGCTAGTGACTGCCATTGAGCAAACGAACTCTGATAATATGTAAGTTATGGATAAAATGACAGGCTTGAAAACTATCATATTACTGATTAACCCTTAGAGAACTCAAGCCACAATATACCATTCAACAACATGGCGCTAATATAAGCACATATCCTGAACTACTACAAGGTATTTACAACTATCGCCCAACTGTATTTCACACCCCACGGAGAACCGGTAATATTGTCTGAAATTGAAATTATTTAGAAAATAATAAAACTAAATTTTTAGTGATAAATGATCGCACGTCCCAGCAACACCACACGGAAAATTCACCGAACGAACGTCCTTTGCATTGTCAACAAATGGGTCTTATTAATAATATATATCAAGAGGCATACAATTTAAATGTTGAGCACCATAAGCATCCGCCCCGAACAGAGTATACTGACCAATTAATCAGGTAATACTTAAAACTTAGTTTAAACCATTTATTTTTCCGCACTGAAACACAGAATCTGTAAAGATTTGTTTTGCTATTCCTTGAAAAAGGTTTGTTTGTTTTAATTTTAATAGTAAAAGATAAATATATCATTATATAAACTTAATAAAAACTTGTTAATAAAATGCAAGTTGGATGTTAGCTATATTAAAGCTTTTCATAATATTTTTGACTACGTTTGAATAGTTGAAATTAAGATATTGGCAACAGATGTATTTAAATTCATGATATTCATTTTCTAATTTTACTTTTTTAAAATTCCAGCTTGGATGTTACGAGTCACATACTTGATCAGCGTGAAACAAATTCTAGTAGGCTTCAGGACGAAACCATTGAAAATCTTATTCACAGACAACAACACGTGCCAGGAATGGAAGTTGCTCAGTCAACTATATTAATACCCGAGGAGCATCAGTCGTCCCTAATTCATGCAGTAAATCAGCAAGAACACCAACCCCAGATGTATCAATACCAGGTTAAAGATCACACTGATGCATTAAAGCACAAGAGCACAAAGTCCTCAAGTAGCCATCATCAGTTCAACAAGCTTTCACAGTTAACAGATACACAACAGAAAGTACCTCAACCCCAAACCCCGACAACAACTACATCAATAATTCAAGGAAATTTTCAAAATGTATTGAATCTACAAAGACAGCAAATAGCGGATGAAACGGCAACACAACATCACGATGTTTTGAAATCACAGGAAGAATACGCTAAACCCCAGTATCCTTTCACCGCTTCATCATCTCTGCCGACTGTCCACAACAATAGCACATTTGTACCCGATTTTAATCAATGTACGCATCCGACATCAACTGCCACTTCTACATCCACATCTTCAAGCGGCAAATCCCAGGTTCGGGTATGTATAAATCGTCTTAATGTTGAGGATGCTCGCCTTATGCAACAGAGTATTAAAAAGTTTGTACAAAAGTCACCAGAATTGGCTAGAAATATGGGGTTACTACAGGATTCAACTAATAAACACAATGACAGTGAATACCTGTCATTAGCTGCTGAGTTCAATTCCATTGGAGTATCTGGTGTTCCTACAACTGAACCTACCAACGCGAGTGCACACTCTTCTGCTTCATTAGATATATTTACTGTAATTAAAGCTGATGAGAAACGTACTGGTACAAAAAGAAAACTGGCCATTTCACTGGGCGATATTCCTCCAGAGCAAATTTGTAAGTACTTTTTCAAAATTGCATTTATTAGTACTTTTTATGTACTAGCCATCAATTTATTTGTGATGCCACATTTTAGTCTCAAAGCCTAAACTTCGTCGAGTCGAACGTGTTATGGCCTTGCCAACCCCAAAAAATACTAAAGAAGATGTTATCCGTTCCCAAACATACCAACAGTTTATGAGAAACATGGAACAAATTATTGAAATGCTAGACGATACAGAATCCCCAAACTTTGATACAGGTAAAAAAATGAAGTTTAATGAGGAACGTTGGATGCTTCTGTTATCTTCGATTTTATTCTTATTCATAGTATTAGTGAGAATTCATATAGTTGTGTCTGCTTACAGAGGATGTAGATGAAAATATAGAGTGCATTTCCCCAAAGCTTCTTAACACTATGAGTGATGACGTCGCAAAGCTAAAAGCCAAACAAGCACTGGACTCAATACCGAAAAACAAATTAACCCTCCTTATTAACTACGCCATGCGAAATGTTTATTTGGCCAGAAATTATTCTGCTGGACCGGTATGGTGCCTTTAAATTAAATTCACAAATTCCTTAATAATTTTATTCACTCTATTTATTTTTATATAGGAGGATGAAGATGAAATAGTAGACGATGAGGTCATAGACAAAATATTAAACGCAATGGATGCGTGCTTACTTATATGTAACATATATTCAACAGTGAGCGACTTAAAGTTTTTGCAAGAGGATAATATTTCACACATTATTAAATTTGCTCAATTTCAACTGCGTGAAACTATATTTCCTTTGCATGATCCTGTGTATACAGTAAAACGTGTTAAAAAAGCGAGTCAACGTAAAAAAGTAAAATCCCATCAAAGTCACCACCGCAATCTACAACTTTTTTACTCTAAAGTTGTTGAGCTGTTGAAGGTTTTCGTGGCACTCTTCGATAAATGTATTTTTGTCGATACCATAGTTCTACCATTATCTACGCTCGCTATAGAGCCATTCTTTGTAGACAACATTGAAACACTGCAATTCGTTTGCTTGGAGCTAGTTACTACAGTAAGTACTGTTCTTTATATATAATAAATATATATATACATATAAAATACTCTAAAACACTCTTTAAATTGTAAGAGCGCAAGGGTACCGATTTCGTTCTCAATTTTGCGAAAATCAGGCTGCCTAATGGCGTTTCATTGTTCGGTGTTATTCATCTTAGTATTTATATTGTCTGGTTTTACACTATTTTTGAAGATTTCTTTTGACTTTTTATTCTGGTAATCTCGAAAATCCTTTTCTTTCACAACTGTAGAGCTAAAATCACCATATAATATTCGGATGACGTCCTCTAAAGATCGATTCGCAAAATTTTGGCCACAACTAGTCCCTCCCTACAAAATACAAATATCTATAATTTTCCAAAATGACAATGATAAAAACAGTTTTCGACTGTTTCAAATTGTTATTGTACTGTGAACGAGTATTGCGCAGTCGGTTACACCCGACTGTAGCGTTCTTGCTTGTTTCAAAGTAAATTCAATTAGTTGTAAAGTTTTTTTTAACTTTTTTTAAATATGCATACACTTATATTTTTATTAAATTTATATTTTAGATATTTCGAAAGGAAAGATATGATAAAATACGGAACAGCATTTTAGGCGACATTCTTTCTTCTATTGATCGTTTACCTTCATCAAAAAAAAATCTTCGGCCGTATAAGCTCACAAATAATGGTGGAAATATTCAAATGGTTACTGCACTAGTTCTGCAGTTAATTCAATGCGCAACAATTTTAACGGATTCCCTTTGTGATACGGGTAGAAATAATACCAAATTACTTCATATTTTTAATGATGATTTACCGAGTGGTGCTTCACAAATAGTAAAGACTAATCAGGATATCCTTGTACTAAAGAAGTATGATGTCGCTGTTAGTATTGGTGGTAATTTTTTAACTACTTTTTTAAACAAATGCAAATCTCGCACCAACGAAACTGACTTCCGTCCGCTCTTCGAAAATTTCATTCATGATCTACTGGCTACGGTAAATAAGCCCGAATGGCCTGCATCAGAACTGTTGCTTTCATTATTGGGAACTATGCTCGTTCGCTATGTGTCAGATAAGTGTATAGAACAAAGTATTCGGCTTGTATCCTTGGATTATCTAGGCATTGTAGCGGCTCGTTTGCGAAAAGATACCGTAGAGTCCCGCTGCAAGGTAAATATAATTGATTCCATGATTAAATCAATTAAAGCAGAGCAAGAAAAGGAGGGCGATATATCAATTACAAATGTATGTATTAATAATATTATGTATCATTAGCAACATTTATTAAGAAGATAATAATTTCTAGTCAAAAATCGAGCTTCATCCAGAAGAGCAGCGTACGGAATTTCTCCAAAAAATTCTGCTAGATTTTCTTGCTGTAAATGCTCAAGAGGAGAACTTAATATGGGACTACGCACGACATTTTTATTTGGCGCAATGGTACCGCGATGTAATCTATCAACGACGTCGAATAAAGGAAGGCGAAAAAGGTTTTGCTTTGAAAAAACCCAAGTCTCTTCTAAAACAACGAACTGGTAAGTTCATTTTTTTTGAATAATTGATATAATTGTAAGCTAGATATTTTGGTTTACATCTGTTGAGCTATTAAGCTTTTTTAATCAGAACTGCAAAATCAAAAAATCTAACTAATATTGGTTTTGGGTTTGGTTCACAAACCTATGCTTTCACAATCATTAACGTAGGTAGTGGTTTGAACTTTAGTTCGGCCTTTATTTTGTTTTTTATAATTTTTCACAAACAACACTATACCTACATTTGTATAGATGTAGTCCGTAAACAATGTCTGAGTATTTGTGTATCAGATTTAGCAATAATATTGTACTTTGTTTCATCGTCATCGTGTGAGCGAAAAAAAATTTCTCATATGAAAAAATTTAAAGTATTTATCCAATAAGAAATTGTTTAAAATTTGAAAATTTTCTAATAAAAATATCAAAAACCCTTGTTTCGGGAGTGAGAATTGAACCTGAAACTCCCCTAAAGTTTGCGTTAGACATCAGCGCCATCGACCACCTGTTTTCTGGTGTGACAAAATTCAACTTATGTAAGCAGACAAAAAATATGAGCGATTGCACGAAAACTAAACTTTCTATTAATGCTGAAATAAAAAAATTAAAAATAGTGCACATGGATAAAAAAGAACTACTCGCTCGCACGCAGCGATGTGAAAATATAGATTTTTGCCATACATTTTTGTGCTATCTTTAAAACTGAGAAATATATTGATTAAATCGATTTGCTTTCAAGTTTCAAGTCTCTATATTTAATAGCAACAAAAAAATATGTAGTCTGGAGTGATAAAATAAAGATTTATTGTCTTGGTCTGGATAGTAGAAAACATGATCGACGACCAAAAAACTAGGAATTATATCCTAGATAAGTATCAACCAGATACATGAAGGTGGCAGTATTAATGACGCTTCTACTGAAATGGAGTTGGTCCCATACACTGCACTAAAGGCTTACACACCAAAGATAAATATGTAGACATACCTAATAATGTTTTTAATTCCGTGATCGGATAAAACTATGACTGTTATTTGGACATTCCAGCAGTATAATGATTCTAAGAATAAAGCGCATCTAACGAAAACATTTTGCCAGGCAAAGTCCATGACTGTCTTCGAGTGGCTGTCGTCGAGCCCAGACATAAATCATATCGAACATTAATGGTATAATGTAAAAAATTCGTCGCCAAGCAAAAAATAACGAATTTCAATATATTAATCAAATAAGCTATAAAGATTTGGTATGTAATACCTGTAAAAGGGTGCAAGTACCTTATGCAAATACAGGGTCGCTGCGTACCTGTATTGATACAAAATGAATTCCCCACAAAGTACTAATACTATTTTAATCTATTATGCATTTTTTGAAACTTTTTGTTAAGTTTATCTTCTGTTTTTTGATATTATTGTGTTTGTTTCCAATTAGTTGACTCGGTCGAATCTGCAGTTTGTATAGAAAAACTTCCGTTATATATAGATATATAAGATCTTCTGAAATGTAACTTTATATTTTGTTACGTTAATATGGACCACACTTAAAAAATGTTTAAGTTTTTCGGTGTCCATCAAAAGTTTCGGAAATATATATGATGGCAAGTAGTCAAAACTTTTGTTACCAATTAGTTGTCAACAGCTGTATATCCAAAATTTCAAGTCTCTAACTTCAATAACGACGAAAGAAGTTGCGTGCATCCGGACGGACAGCATGACGGACAGTGCGCAAAATCAATATACTCTTGTCACTTCGTCAACGACTATAATTATAAGATATCTATCTATGATTTAATAAGGCAGAAGCTCAATATTATGTGGTGTGTTTTAACGTGGAATCCAATTAGCACTGACAATTTCTTGCTGTTGCAGTTGTCCTTTACCGCCAAGGGCTTTTCCTCGACCGCTTCTACTTTAGCAAGCAGAGTGCATTTTGTATAGGTGATGTCCCCATTTTCACTGCAGCTTCCTTTTTCGGTTTGTCTACGTTTTGTATCCTGTGCTACCGTCAAGGGAGTTGTCCAAATACCGTTTCCTTGGAGGAATTGGAGGAGGGTTTGCTGGTCAACACCAAGTGCCACAAGCTTAAGTTCCTTGGTTTTGTTGCACATTAACAACACAGGCAAATAAGGACCAGAAAAAAAACCAAAAAAATATATACATATACAGTGATGGAAAAAATAATAGAAACGGCAATTTTTTTTTTTGTAAATTCTAAGTTTTCTTCTTTAAAAATTATTTTGATTACAATGATATATTTTATATTTAACGTTTACTCCAATATGTTAAAAAAAAACACAAAATGTATTGGCTTTACGAAAATTCATATCGTCACGAAAATTAATTTCATTTTTTGGGCTTGGAAAAAAAAGAAACAAAACCATAAGACTCAGAAAAAATTTGTTTTTTCTTCAAATTATTGAAATAAATGGATTATTTTAATATTTAGTTGTGACTCCATGATTTTTTACCACTTCGGCGGAGCAACGACCCATGGAATCCACAAGTTTCGCACAAATTGATCGCCCTTATTTTTAGACTTCAACCCAGTAATTTTTTTTTAAATACTCCCCATAGGATTAAGGTCTGGAGATTGTGATGGCCAGTCCATCAAAGAAACTTTATTATCGAGGAATCTCTGTTTTTTAAGTTTCGAAGAGTGTTAGTGGTCATTATTTTGCATATACTCCCACTTTAATGGCATTTCTTCCTGGGCGCATAGTAGCATTATACTATTAAAGATATTGAAGTAGTCGGTGGCACACATCTTATCTTTTATACAATATATAGGACCAACACCCGATGGGGAAAAATATCCCCATAACATTGTTTCCGCCACCATGGTTAATTGCTTTAATTGTGTGTTTTGGATCATGTGTAATATTTTTACGGCGTCTTAATTAAAATTTATCATTGTTTCATCTGACCATAACACGTTTTTTAAATTTTTCCTCATAAAATTTTGTTTCCCAAAATTTATTCGATTTTGGATATTCTTTTTGCTAAGGAATGGCACCTTCCTTGCAGAATATGCTTTTAAATCGTCCATTTAAGTCCATTTCGTATTGTTCGACTGGTATATTTAAGTCTTTTCTTAGATCCTGCGATGATAGAAATGGGTTTTTTTGACTGCCGTATTAGCAGATTGCCAAATTTGTTCAATGTTGCTCGCTTTCTGCCGTATAGCGGAAAATGGTTTTTTGTTTGGAGCATTGTGTAATTTTTGCAATTTCAGCTAAGGTTTTGCTATCGGTCCAATGTGCCGATAGACCCATTCTGAATCCAATAACAATGCTAAAATGAAAACTTCGCAGAAATTGGTATGCCAACACATTTCTTTATGCAAAATTGTCAAATAGTACCGCATTTTCACTATTTCACGCCTTTCAATACGATGGTACGACAAAATGTAATTGCGTTTCTATTTTTTTTCCAACCCAAAACCGAGGTCACTTAACAAACACGCCTATGCAGCTAGTATTTCTGCAAATATGTGCGCAAAAGAATAAGTAATATAAAGTACCATTGTCAACTAAGAATGTACAGTGAGTTTTATGTATAAAATTTGCGCACAAAGTTAACAATATGGGTTGAACCGAAAAAATGCATGCCGTTTCTATTATTTTTTCCATCACTATGTATATACGAGGGTGGATTGATAAGTTTCCGGCCTGACCAAGAAAAACAACGTTTTTAAGAATTTTTTATTTTATTATGATAGTTTTACCCTTTTCAAGGTAATCAATGTATATAATACCTCTTGCATCCCAAAAAACAGTAGCCATAACCTTGTTCGCTGAAAAAATTGTTTTTGCCTTCTTTGGAGTTGGTTCCCCTGGTCCAATCCACTGTTTAGACTGTTCTTTGGTTTCAGGAGTGTAGTGGTGGACCCAAGTTTCGTCAACGGTTATGAATCGACGCAAAAATTCGCTTGGATTACGCTTATACAACGTCAAATTGGCGGTAGAAATGTTTTTTCGAATCAATTTTTGGTCGACTGTTAGCAAACGCGGCACCCATCTTGCGCAGAGCTTTTCCATATGCAAATGTTGGTGCAAAATATTTTGCACACGTTCATATGACATCTTACAGGTCTCAGCTATCTCACGCACTTTTAATCTGCGATCTTCCAGCACTATTTGATGGATTTTTTCGATCATATCTGGAGTTGTGACCTCAACAGGGCGTCCTGAGCGAGGCTCATCAGAGGTGCTCACACGACCTTTTTTAAATTCGGAAACCCACTGCTTAATGGTTGAATATGATGGGGAGGATGTCCCCAGTGTTGAGTCCATCTCTTTTTTAATTTCCTTCGGCTGTAACCCCTTCAAATAGAAGTATTTGATGACAGCACGATTTTCTAGCTTTTCCATTTTCAAGAAAAACACAGAGGCGTCTTGTTCAGTGTGCTCTCAAATCTAAACTAACATGGCGATCGGGCTGAAACTATAGCTACAAGCTATCTAAGGATGGTACTATAGAACGCCACCTCAAGCTAGGCCTAGTGGCGCCATCTCTTGGTCAGGCCGGAAACTTATCAATCCACCCTCGTATATGTTTTTCTCTGTGAATAATAAATTTCATAAACAAATGCAAATTAAAATAAAATTTACAGGGTTCTGTTTGCATGCTTCCTCTATGGCCCCGTTTTAGTTGAATGCTTTTAATACAAACTACCATTTTCGTCTGCCTGGTGGTCAATCGAAATTAATTTGTTAAGTATCAAAAAACAATTTATTTTATGCTTCACCTAGAAAGTGGTTATATGTGAAATTTTTTGTTGTATGGAAAATTATTTTCTAAGGAACAAGTATTATACAGAAGTATTGTGGAGTTGATAAGTTAATATTGGCCATTCGGCAACGTTAGCTTGCTTTAAGTCCTTCGGGTATCGTACTGCTTTTTACATGCATAAACTTTAGCTGCAAGGATGCCCCACAGATCCTCAATTGGATTAAAGTCCGGACTTATTGCTGGCCACTTCATTAGCGGTATATTACGGGTCTCAAAATAACCTAATGTAGTCCGGGCAACATGAATCGGCACATTATCTTGCTGAAAAGTCCATTGCTCACCATGCAAATGCTTAGCAAATGGGTCAGTTCACTGTCAACCAATTCTATATATGCTTGAGAACTCATTGGGCTGGTTATAAAGCATATTGGAGACATGCTTTTAGCGCTAAAGGCAGTCCATATCATAAGCGATCATCCGCTATGGTTCCGCTTGTCACAAGTCGCACGTGGATTACGCGGATCCTTCCATTATTTATGATAACCGTCTGGACCGTCTAAATTTGTACTTAACTTATACTTTTCATAAAATGCTATGCGCGCATCCTTTTGACGTTTCGTTAACGGGGCTTACCAACTTTGTTTTTGTATGTGAGGTTTCAATTTTCGTGCCAAATTTGGCTCACACGTTGCCTGGACACAGTTAATTTGAGTTCCGCTTTCATTTTGAGGCAACTCATCATATCTTGAGTTGCCAACTGCCGCAAGTGCCGTTTTGTGCAGTTGGTAATGCACCGAGGCGACGAATTATCCGGTAACCGTGGGGATCTTTTAAAATTTTCGAATTAGTATTTCGATGTCGATTCGACAAGTTTTCATACCGACTATCTTCATTCCCATCCCTGTTCTTCCTCAGACAATTCAGTACCATATGGCATTTTTAATTAAAAATTACTTTTTTTTTGTATTTCGGTTGATTTTACTGCCTTCAATGAGTGCTTACGTAATATTATGAAAGTGTAGAAATCATAAGAGATAACTGCATATTCAAAACAAACAAGCAGTTGTTACTTTTTAAAACGTCAAAAATAATTTTTACACATATAGCCTTTTTACTGAAGTACTTCCACGCAAGTACTTCCACGCCACCTCAGCGCTCGCTAGGCATTTGTTGAAAGTTATAAATTTTATACAAATGAATTTCGTAATGAAGTTTTTCTTATGAAATAAAGTTTAATTTAGATGGCCCAGGTGGCTGACATTAGTATTGTCGCGACTTAAGGCAACCACGTTAAACCCGACATAAGCGGGTCTACGGCGTCTGCGCCACTGCACAGATTGAGAAAATATATCGTTTCTTTGCGGCTGACGATAAGGCGATGTATTCTGTCCTGACTCCCACGATGTTGATCTTCCTGTCAAAGTGCATGCATAGCCTGTGAATGTCTTGCGCGGTTCGTCATGTCGCCCAATCCGCATTTACAAAACTCTCAATTTCCTTGCCTTGTTTGAAATAGCATATCTCCCAATCGATAGTCTTTGCCAAATATCGAAGAATATGCTTGGCTGCCGAAAAGTTATGTCGACCATGTGGCAATCCTCTTTGTTGCCTGGCACCTGGTAACCAGCTTCCACAGGCATGAACGTCTGTGGACATTCGTTCATGTTGTACTGTTCTCCGATGTACTTGCGTTGGCTGATTGAAATAGCTCCAGTACTGTTTTTACGTTTTACCTCAATACCTAAAAAAAATGATCGGACCAATGTCAACCACATTAAACTCTACTGCGATCTTTGCATTGATATCGTGCATTTCATCCGGATCCTTGCCCGCCAAAATATGGTCACTTACATACTCCTTTTTAATGGATGCCCTCCATAGCTCTCCTTCAGTTGACCGTTCAGCTTCTGCGCAAATTTGAGGAATTTTATTCAGCACATGATACTTTTTCCTGGGTCTTCCAGCTTTTCCCGTTTGTACGACGCTTGGGCAACCTGGTCCTCTTCTGAATTGATGCTTTGCCATTAGCATCAGATGTTTTTAGCTTGCCCTCTTCAGGTTCTACTAAATAACATCTGTACTTTCTACGAGTTTCCTGGCTTCTTTGCCAGGCAGTATAGGAATAACCCTCCATTACATATTCTAAACCCTTTTGTGCGAACTTTGACTTTTTAGGTTTATATATGGCAATCGCTACTGATCCCAAAATTCTCAAATGCGATACAATTGGTTTTGTACCTGTCCAGATTTCAAATGGTGTCCTTCCGTTTAAGAAATTGCTCGCTACTCTATTTGCGAATACGTTACAGTTCGAATTGCTTCTGCCCAATAACATTCACAAAACCCAGCATTCAACAGCATACTCCTTGCCATTTCAACCAAGGTTCGGTTGGCCCTTTATGCAATTCCGTTTTGTTGCGGCTTATATGGCATTGTTAAATTTCTAGTTATCCCATTTTCCTTCAGATACTTTTCGATAACATTAGATAAGTATTCCCTGCCATTGTCGCTTCTCATGATCTGGACCTTTCTTCCTGTTTGTCGCTCAACTCGACTTTTGAACACTTTGAAAGCATCGAAAACCTGATCTTCCGTTTTTGGAAATGCACTGATACATATATCGATAAAATCATCGATAAATGTTGCAAAATATCGATTGCCTCTCATTGACTGCGTTTGTATACGCATACGTCACAATGTATCAATTCTAGTAACTGTTTGTGCTCGATTGAAATGGTTGCACACAAATCTTGCTTTTTGCGCATGTTGAACACATTATTTTGACAATCTGGTTTAGCCACATTTAAAATTGATAAATAATTTTCAATTTCCGCGTTGGTATCTTTTATTACACAAAGCACATTGTACCCTACTTGTACACTTCTTGCTGTTTCTTTTTGAACGGTCATTCTCACTTGAAACGCCCTTTGCTACAATTAAAGGATTTTTTACCCTTAAAGTTTTTCTTAAAACCCCTGCTGTTATAAGAAACATGTAGTTAGTTCATCGCTGCTTGCATCTTCCTTGCTTACACTATCTTCTTGTCTGCTTCTTCCTCAACTTTTTTATTTTTAGCACATTGAATATCAGTATTTCGTCTTAATTGTAACTACAAAACTTTCAAATGATTTAGGCAGACCATTTTGCAATACCACTGATAAAAGCCTATCGTCCATGATTATAATGAACTCTGCTAAAGCCTCCTGTAGGTTTAACTAACAGCACTACCCTTGCTGGTCCGCTTAGCCTGTCAATTGCCTTTATATTTTGCCATGCCTGTGACGATGAGACACAACTTTTAAAATTGCTAAACGGAGTCGATTTAACACAATGCAAAATTGTTGGCAACGCCTTTTGATCCTTAAGCTCAAAAGCTGCACGTTCTTCATTTGTTGCTTATTCACTGAGCTCTACCAGAAACTATTGGCAACAAGTCATTTTGTATGCGAATACTTTCCATTAACACTTCCCAAGTGCTGTAATGGTTTTTATTCACACACTCTCGTATGCTTCTCCATGGATTGGTTTCTGCGCTTATTTGCACACTTGAGTCTCCGTTCGGTTTTGTGTTTTTGATCCGTTGGGACTGTTTTATTTTAGACTACCCACCACGGCAACGGTCCGATTCGCTACAAAATTCTGCAAAACACACCACACTACGAACCTCTGCTCAAATTTTTGAACTGTAATTTTATTATCTATATACAGTTTGTCAAGAAACACTTTACACACTGTAAAAAAATTCAATTGTTTGACTTTAAGTACAAAAATTAATACCTTTTATTACAGCTAAAGAAAATTTTTTAATGCTATATTGATTAGTAATAAGTTTAAATACTATTAGTAAAAAAGCATTCGCAAATTATAATTCATTGCTGAAAAAAACAACAAAAACCATATTTACACATTTTTGACACTGTCAAGAAATTCTTTACACACTTCGTTTTCTATTTCTTAGTAGTCTAGTTCTTAAAAATAACGGCGCTTTATTGCATTCTATGCTTTTCCCTTTGCTTCGATCAGCTTCAGTTTTGCATTTGATTTAATTTGATTGTGAAATTGTGCTGAAAAGTTGCCAAATTCGTGCTTTTTAAATTTTTCGATATGCCTGGAAAGAGATTGTCCTTTGATGTCATCCAATTGATTTACTATAATCACCAATTGGGTAAATCTGTTGGAGAATTGGTTAAAATGTTTTCCGTTTCAAGGAAAACTATTTATAATGTCATCAACCGTGCAGAAAACGAAGATAGATTGGAAGCAAAGGGAAAAGGTGGTCGCAAAAACAAGATTTCTAAGCGGGCAGACCGCCTAATCCTGCGGAGAATCAACGAAACTCCCAATGTTTCGTTGAGACATCTTGCTACAGAACTTGAAGAATAAAGATAAATAACTAGTTTTACAGAGAATAGACCTGCGTCCATCGAACTTTCAGAAGAGACTGAGCAGTCCAGTGGCGAAGAGCCGATAGTCTCTAACTCAGCTGCATCGATACATGCACAGTGTTGTCTTGAGTAATGATCGCGACTGTTACTTTCAGCATTAATTCAGCTCATATTAGCGTAAAATCAATGCTTAAAATTATTTATTTCGCTCTAAGAAATTTTTCTAAGTTGATTCTGAATCGCAAGAATACATATCCAACGAAATATAATGATAAAGGGGAATACAAGAAATGCATCGTGCTGAAGAAACAATCAAACATATGTTGGTGTGATTTCCTTATTTCGTGCACATTAAAATACTTAGCTATTTTTGATAGTTTCATCTTTTACACTAATTGTAATGCTTTCTTTCTTTCTTTCTTGTGTATAAAGTACATGCCGCCGCTTATATGCAAACAGCGAAAATGCATTAAATTTATTATTAAATTTGCATTAATGTGATTGCTTATATGTATACGTAAAATACATCGAAAACATCAAGCATTGCAAATATGAAATAATTGCATATAAGCGGTGTTGCATATACGCGATATGTACTGTATATGGTATTATTTAATTTCTCTAATTAAACACATTTACAATTTATTTAATGTTTTATAATTTAAGGGGATTATTCCGACTCGTCAGATTCGGACTCCTGTGATGAAAATGATCCAGAAGACTCTAATAAAAACGGAAATCGTTCCGTCGACGTTGCTGACTATGAGCTTAATCTTGAAATATTTAACGTTTTGGATGAAAGGAAACAGTACTTGATTAGCAAAATAAAACCATATTCCCAAATGGGCGAGCAAAGTCATCAACACATAAAGACTTATATAGATTATAATAATGCACAGTTGATAGCACAATATTTAGCTACCAAACGACCATTTAGTCAGTCGTTTGATGGATGTCTTAAAAAAATTATTTTAGTCGTAAAGTAAGTAAAAATTTCCTATTATTTCATAATAAATTAAACTTTTTCCTTTATAGTGAACCATCCATAGCTGTGAGAACGCGAGCAATGAAATGCCTAGCGAATATAGTTGAAGTGGATCCCCTGGTTCTAAAGCGAAAAGATATGCAAATGGGTGTTAATCAAAAATTTTTAGACACGGCAATATCTGTACGCGAAGCTGCAGTTGACTTAGTTGGTAAATTTGTCCTTAGCAATCAAGAGTTAATAGATCAATACTACGATATGCTCTCGACTCGAATATTGGTAAGCTGACATTGTATTGTAATTTATCCAATTACACAAATTATGATATTTGTTTTTCAGGACACTGGTGTTTCAGTAAGAAAACGTGTTATAAAAATATTGCGCGATATTTGTATTGAATACCCTGATTTCGAAAAGATTCCCGAAATTTGTGTAAAAATGATACGTCGCGTTAATGATGAAGAGGGCATTCAAAAGCTAGTTACGGAAGTGTTTATGAAAATGTGGTTTACACCGTGTGTAAAAACTGACAAGGTGTGTTTATTATATTTTTTCAAGTAAATTATATTATAGATTACTGGATTTTTTTAGCACGGCGTACAGCGCAAAATTAATCAAATTATTGATGTAGTGAACACGGCTCATGATACGGGCACAACATGGTTGGAGGGTCTTCTAATGAGCGTACGTAGCAAGTGCCATTCTCTAGTAATTGTATTTCGAAATTTTAATAAAAGTCGACTTTATTTAGATTTTTAAACCAAAAGAAAGCATGGTAAAACTCGATGGGACTACCCAAGAAACTGTCAAGAAAAATACAGAACCACCACAAGAAATTGTATTAGCATGTCAACAATTAGCTGATGGTCTTGTGAACCGATTAATTGAATTGGAGGATACTGACAATGCACGTATGCTTGGTTGCATAACGACACTTCATCTGTTAGCTAAAGTACGGCCTCAACTTTTGATACGTCACGCTATTACAATCGAGCCATATTTAAACATCAAATGCCATTCAGCGTCTGCAGCAAAATTTATTTGTGCTGTAGCCGATATTCTCGAAAAGGTGGTACCTCTAGTTAATAATGCTAGCGAATCGTTTTTGGCATCGCTGGAAGAACATTTGATGCTGTTGGTAGTTTCACGAAATCAAGCTGAAGTTACAAGTTGCGTTTCTTGTTTGGGAGCGCTTGTTAATAAGATTACGAAGAACTATAAATTAATCCGTGATTGTTTCCAAAGTATGTATCAATAACTTGCAAATAGAATTATTTTGAAATATGTTTTACTTTACTTTTAGGTTTTACCGTGTTCTTGAACTATCTAGGAATCAAGTTGTACAAAACGGTTTTAAAATAGAAAATATTTACACACCTACTTTTCGAAGAAGCCTATTTACAATTGGTATTCTAATGCGCTATTTTGATTTTAAATCACCCATCGCTTTAGGTAATTTACTTAATTCCTTGGTAAACTATATCACACTTAACATAAATACACGTCTAGGTGAAACAAATAATGGACTTCCCGCTTCAATATGCGACAACGTATTTGAGTGTTTAATGTTCTTTTGTGGTTGCTCAAATCATGAAATTCGTAAACAAGCACTTATATCACTTGGCTCCTTTTGTGTTATGAACGATGACTATCTGACTCGAACTGAGCTTAAGCAATATTACTGTGATTTACTTAGCTCATCCTCAAATGATGGCGGAATAAAAATTATCTGTATGCGCAATATTTGGATTTATTTGACTGAATCGGAAATGTTTATGCACAACAAAGAGAAAGAGTGTTAGTATAATAATAATAACAAACTACAACATATTAAGCTACTGAAATGTATTTTTCAATGTAGGGGAAAAACAATCAAAACACGAGGACCTAAAGGAAATGAATGACGTTTCGTCTGGCATGGCAAGTCGCATCATTCAGCTGTATTTAGAAGAAATTCTTGACTGCTTTCTTAATCGTGATGACTCGGTGCGTCTATGGGCAGTAAAAGTCGTGCAAATAGTATTGCGCCAAGGTTTAGTACATCCAGTTAGAATGGTACCTTATTTGATATGTTTAAGTACCGATTTTAAAGTTGAGGTTCGTAAATAAAAAAATTGTTTGTGTGCATAAATAAAACTAATTTAAATTTTAGTCAGCGCATAGAGCGGATGCGTTGCTGAAAGACATTGATAAAACATATTCGGGCTTTGTAAATATGAAAGTTCAATTCGGCCTTCAACTTTGCTTCAAGCTTCAGGAAATTTTACAAGTAAATAACATGGCGAAAAATGAAATAATTCGGGGTTACGGGTGAGTTATTTAAGTTCAGTCAATATATTCAAATCATTAAAACCACAACATATATTTGCTTACAGCAAACGCGGCCCAGATCAAGTAACAACAGCATTGAATGACTTCCTGTATACGTTACTCCGAACTACAAAACCACAAAGACGCGCGCTGGTGCAAACAGTAACGAAACAATTCGATGATAAAAAAACATCATTACAGCAAATGTTATATATTGCCGACAATCTCGCATACTTTCCTTATGTAGTTCAGGATGAGCCACTATACTTGATACATCAAATTGATTTGCTAATATCAATGGCTGGAACACATCTCTTAACCACTTTTAAAGAGCATCTTAGACCAAGTGATAAGGGAGGGGACATTCTGGAGGATGATGACGATGAGGAGGACCCGCACGTTCTTTTTAGTCGTTTACCTGAAGATATGATCGAAATAAAAAAATGTATAACTTCCGCACAAGCGTGCATGCTACTTCTTGTACTGAAGGAGCATTTAAAAGAAATGTATGGGCTAACTGATGGTAAAATATCACGTTATTCGCCTTCGGAACAAAAATTATATGAAAAGGCAGTTACACGTAGAAGCGTTGCAGATTTTAATCCAAGAACAACAATTGATGTAATTAAAAAGCAACAATCCCAAAACTATACAAACACAGAAACTGAATGTTTTTCCAAAGAACTCACTAATGAGGAAAAATTAGATCTTGTTGTAAAATACTTGGACGTAAGTAATATCAAACACATTATACATATATATATATATATATATTAATTTGTTTTAAATTATAGTTTAAGCAACTAATGCTAAAACTGGATCCAGAAGATGCCGATTCTGACGCCGATGAATCTCGTGAAAAATCAAAAATAAATAATTCGGGGCTCATAGACGATTCTACCTCCATCCGGTCAGGTCAAATACTAAATGACAGATCCAACTCGGTTACTTTATCAATCGGTACCAGCAACAAAAGTCAGGCGTCTACGACTTTAGCTCCCGTAAGCTTTTAATACATGGTTACGTTTCTTAAATTTATAAAAAAATAAAATATGTTATGTAGGATACGCCGGCTACCGATACACCAATTTCACGGACTACAAAATCTCTACTCTCCCCTTCAAAGTTACTTGCGCGTAAGCAAAACCTACAGCGCAATAAAAAAAACGGCGTAAAATTGTGTCTTCTGATGAAGATGATGATCACAGTGGCGATGACTATGCGTGAGATTAACAGTTGTAGTCTTATTGGTTAAACCATATTTTAAAAAGGGAACAGAAAATATATAAAATGCTATTGAAGTTTAGACTTAAATTATAGTGATCTTAATTAGTGCATATAATATATGTATGTATGTATAATTTATTTTCTAATGAAATAGTGTATAATAACAATTAATCACTAATGTAAAGTAAGCATAAAATAAGCAACATTCTTTTGGCGTAGTATCTGAATATCCTCTAAATCAGTTATGTTGAAAACAATACAATAAACTACAGTACATGTATATTTTTTATATCGTATGATAATGATTTAAATATTATTTAAAAGTTACCTAGAAATAATGATATTCTAGGTTTAGCTAAGGCCACGCTTTAAACGACTTCAAGAATTCGGTACACCGAAGAGCTACCCATGCATATTAAAACGGTAGAGATATATTATTACGAGTTTTAACCTTGATCAAAATTGATTACTGTAAAAAGCTGTATAAAAACAACAATGTCATGGGTTCATTCATATTTTTGTATATCTAAGCAAACAAAAATTATACAAATAAGTTTATGATAGGTTGTTTTTTTAATGTATGTATATCTCAAAGGAATAAACAAATAAGTTTTTGATGGGATGATTTTTCCAATTGTGCCCGATCATTATCAGTGTTATTAATATAGTTTTTTATATAAAATATATATACATTCTTGAGATTTATGTAAACAGCTTCTTTGACGTTTAATCTTATAATAATGCAAGAAATAATTTTCAAGGCTATACAAAGGAATATATAGTTTACTTTTAATCGAGAGCGCACACACATTGAATCAAAAAACGCCACTAAAGGAAGCTATGTAAACGGCGCAGCTTTACGGATCCCTTTATTTTGAATTAAATTAAGCCATATCGAATAATGTACATTTTATTTCATAGTTGAACAAATTAAGCTCTAATTTTATTTCACGTAATACATATTTGTACATAAATCTATTTTTCCTTAATTTTAAAATAATACAGATATAATAAATATTTATTTATATATGTATGTAGCTAAATAAATGTTGAATAAAATAATACAACAATATATAATAATGGACAATAATGGGCCGGACATGCCAGAAGCGCTTATAAAATGGCGGGGTGGACGTTAGCGTAAACGAAATAATACAACAGCGTTGCTAACGGAATATGACACCCGCGTTCACGTCAGCGATGAGTGACTAGAATTTTAGAGAAGGCAGAGTTATATATAATATATTAGCTCTATATTGGGTAGCATTAAATTATGTTAAGTTTAGATTTAAGCGCCGAACTTCGTAGGTCCGTGAGCTCGTAATAAAGAATGAGAAATATATAACGTCAAAGTAAAGAGAAGTAGAAGAAAAGTCATTGAAATGGAAAAAACATCGTAATATCAACGCCGCGAGAATACACATAAAAATACTTTTATAGAAAAGAACAAACAAACAACAAAAATTAAACCAATAAAACCACAACGAACCGTGTGGAAATTAAAACCAAAAATAAAATATAACACCCAGCGAGTGCTGAGCGAGTGGAGAATAAATAAAAAACGCCATTGGCCACCGAATTGAGTTAAAGCTATTATAAGGAGCAGGAGCATAAATTCCATGTAAGTGAAGTAATCATTTTTCAAAATTCTTAGCAAATAAACGAAAACGAAAAATTATAAAATCGGGGTGATAGATTTATTAATATTATAAATGATTTTTTTCTAACTATATTTATATATTTGTTATATTTATTTATGTATATTACTATTTATCAGGTACTGTCACTTATTCCTGTCAAGCGCCGTTACAGGTCCTTCAGCAAGAGCTAAGTACGTTATGAAAGGGCGACCTTCACCTTTTAATATATTACAATGTGATAACTGATTTCAACGCCATGGTCACCAGCTCCTGCATACGCTGTATGTCTGATACTGATCCTCGTAGATGGTGTTCTGCTGGAATTGTTGGTGCGTCGTCTGCTGCGCCGACTGCTGATGATGCTGTCTGCAACAGATTGGCAAAGGTCACAAGGGATTGGATGCCACCTCCAGTAGTGTTGCCGGCGCTGCTGTTCAGCGCCGTTGCTGTTGTGCTCGAGGCGCCGCCTCCGCCCAATCCGTTGCTGGGTATTTGAGTCTTGGCCATGTGACCATGCTCGTATTTTGGTATTAGTATCATTTAGGATAGCGCGGACTCAGCAGCCCGTTCAAGATGTCCAGCTCAATGAGGCTGAGGTCGAGTTTGAGCAAGAATTTTCATTTTTTGAGATGCCATTCTTCGTTGTGCCTTCCTCAAAGGCCACACTAATAGAACACAACAAAAGTGTGTGTTTAGCGGTCTTCGCAGCCCAGTTGCGCAATCTACCAGTTGCTTTGGCAACTGCACGGGATGCTGTGACCAATAATGATTGGGCCATTTTCACATTAAATTTTCCAAACCAAAAGGGCAAGGGGCCGCTAATCGGGAGCAGCCAAGCGCGTGCGTCATTAAAGAACGACTTTACCCTAAGAAATCACAAACCTACGATATGATAGATGTGGATTCATTACTACGTTCTAGACAATCAAACCAGGTTCAAAACAGTCAAACCTGTTTTTGTGTGATTGTGTTTTTGTACTGTTTTTTTTTTATGTGTTATATGAAAATAAAAGATAATTGGCCATATTTAACATTTATTTTTTGTTTATCCCTAAAATATAATTAAAGAAATGTTTTCTATATAACAAATTTCCAAATGCGAGCAAATGTTCAGATAGGTTTTGTTTGCTGGCTGTGTGATAATATGTCGCACAAAAAATGCGCTGGCAAATCAGGTTTAAAATGAACTTGTGAGTTCTGTAGGATTGTTGAAAGGGATATGAAGGGATTCGTGAAGCAAACTAAACTTTGGAGATATTTTCGGCTTGTTTAAAAAACTGACAGACGCTTTTTCCACTTTGGATAACGAGTTCAAAGCTATAAATAGCATCGTACCCATGGATGTGCGATGAAATGTGAAATTTTCATTTTAAATAAGTGGCCGAACATTTTAGAAAAATTTTTTGTAAAGAATTCTAGCCTAATCACCTAGTCATTAAAGAATACACTTCAAAATGAAAATTCGGTTACCGATTGCACTTCCGCCACACGGTGTTAGTCTCAACCAACCTTATAGTCTCAGCTAGCTCAAAACACTAACATCCTCCCTCTCACTTAGATGTCAGAATGTGAGACGTCTTTGTAGTTAACTTAGTAATATTTATCTTTATAGTTTATTCTCTTCTTTTCATATCATTGACTTCCATGAAACATAGTTAAGGCCTGATTTCTGCAATCTTATCTAGCAAGTTTTCCATTTATAGAAAAGATCGAGCTCCTTGTCGTGGTAATGGTGAGGTTATTGCTATTGATGCTGATTTATCTTATAACAGACTGTAGTATAATAATTCCCCATTCTTATAATTTGTCTGCTATACATGCTGTCTCCTCTATGTATTCCGATCGTGATTTTCTTGTCGATTTCTATTCTTGATTTCAATATTGCGGAAACTAGCGTGTTGACTTCCATGATCCAAAATAATTTATTTGGGATGTCAATATGTGAAATAAATTCTTCTTAATTTCTATATAAAATGCCTAATCTCATTTTTGGTTTTGATCACTCTTTCTGAGCATATATCATGTGCTCAAGATCCTTAGTCCCAGATTGACTGGTCTCAGCTTTATTTTTACACATATTGAAAATGGGTAAATCAGGGTATAATGGTTTTGAGCAAATGTATGTAACAGGCAGAAGGAGGGGTCTCTGACCCCACAAAGTATATACATTCTTGATCAGCATCACCAGCCGAGTTGTCCGGTACGTCTGTCTGACCGTCGGAGACTACAGAAGCTAAAAAGCTGAACTTGGACTTTTTAAGTTCGTGTATACCATACGCAGATCAATGTTATTTAAAATCACTGATAACTCATCTCGTTTTCTTATTATCGATAATTATCGGTTATTTGACTCGGTTTTTTGAGTATATCTTAGAAACTAGAGGAGCTAAAGCAAATGATTGTGTAAAGCATACGATGGAACGGAGTATTCGGATTCTGAATACCTCCCCCCATACGCCTCATATATGCAAAAATGTAAAATAACGCAATACCAATTTTACGGACTTGGGCTTTGTATATAGTTTGTACATAGATTTCAATGTTAAGCCCTAAAAATTTCATTTCAATTAAGATCATATTCTTACTTTAGAATTTATACACGAACTTAGTTTTCACAGTGGGGGCCAAGCGCTGCAGCAGTTCATAGCGTGCAGTCTGTGTGAGTGTCTATGTGTGATTCTGTGTGTGTGTATATGTGAATGCAAGGGGACTAAAATGCATCAAAACATATTATTGAGGTTATCCCCAGTCGGGCACTCCTATATGAAGCCTTCTCACTTGTTATTTTTATTCCACTTTAAACCATCTATTTGATACGTAAGCCCCGCTTTGTGACTCAATTAGGACTAACAAACTTATGTGGCTTACACGGGGTGTAATGAACTTAAAAAATAGAAAGGCAAAGTCAACAAGAAGTTAAAGGAAGCCGGGTCTTTCTTGGATTACACTTAATATCTAAATTCTAGATCTAAATTCTCTGTCCTAAATAACCAATGTTATGAGGATTAACTGAAAAGTTGTGGGATACAGTTCCTGCGGGATCCTAATCGGGTTTCTAATGTCGTTTGCGAAGAGTAGATCATCAACACTATCACCAACTGTACTTTTCGAAAGTAAAAAAAAACACGTGAGAAGGCTCTGCTACCCGTCCGTCTGTCTGGATGAACGCAACTTTTTTCTTGATTTCCCAACCACGCCAACTAGAACGCCGCCCAGCTCCCCACCTTAAAAAAAAAGGGAAATGACTATATATTCCAAAGTTTTTGAGGTAGAGGTTCCATTATTGGAATTTATATTACTCAAAAACTCCCCCAAACATCACAGAAATAAATTTGAAAGCACAAAACGGTAACATGTATACAATTCACACATATTTAAAGCTAGATACATCAAACTTGTCGTGTAGATTGCTGATGACCTCACCAAAGAGTTGCCACCTTGATATTCCGGCCACGCCCACTAGAACACCTCCAGCTACCCCGCTTTAAAATATCGGAAATGGCTATATCTCCCACAGTTTTTGAACTAGAGTCACCAAATTTTAAAGGTTGATAAGTAGAAGATTAAATAAGGGTGTAAAAATTTCGCACACATACCCACCCCCACCCACTCCCACCCCCGCAAAGTGCGAAAGTGTATATCTCCCACACTTTTAGAGCTAGAGTAACCAAGTTTTAAAAGATGGCTGGTTACCTCCTTTCAATATCTGTAAGAAAATTTCCCGGCCGCACTCACTATCGCCCCCACAAATCGCGAAAATCTATATCACCCAAAATTTTAAAGCTAGATTCACCAAATTTGGCAGACAGTGTTTGGGTGACCTCTCTCTCTAAGATCGAGCCAAAAAATTGTTGGCCACGCCCACCCCCGCCCCTACGAAATATATATTTTTTTTCAAAATAATAATAGCTTCTGTGTACTGCGAGTATACGAGTATACGCAGTCGGTTACGTCCGACTGCAACGTTCGTACTTGTTTATTATTCCTTTTGGTAGTGACGCAATTTCTGCTGAACTACCAAGGAGACATACCTTGACAGACTACCAACAGCATCGGTTAAACTCAGTTATTAATGCCTTTCCCTATTTAGCGCTCAATAAGTGTATTGGTGCTTTGATATGCAGAACGATACGATGGTCACGCCGAATTGAACGATTCAATCAATCACGTCATGTCGTCCATTCATTGTTGGACGCATTTATGGCATTGCCCACTTCATATTCTTTTACTATGCATCAGTACTTCGCAAGGTTGCCGATGGAGCAAATGAGATCGTTCGAGGATTGGATACAACTGGGCAGACGGGACGCGTCTACGGGCTGATTTATTTTCTTTTAGCGAAAATAGACCCAGACTCATGCCGTATATCGGTGAACACAAGCCGAGCTAACATATCTCCATCAGTTGAAGATTTCTTTATTTGAACTGGGTCAACGAGATGCTATGACAACATCAATCGACAAAACAAAGAAGTTGACCCGCACGTTAGTGGCAGCTGAAAGAATTAACTGTCAAATATGTGGTTCAGCTGAACATTTGTTATAAGGTTGCTCGCAGTTTCTGAACTTATCTGTCGAGCAACGACAAAGGAAAATCTCTATGTTTTAATTGTCTCAAGCCCGGGCAAATTTTAACAAAATGCGAATCAAAGCATGTTTGTGAACATTGTCGCAGCCGGCACCATTCGCTTATTCATTTACAAATTTCATCGTTGCAGACGACCGAGAACCAAAGCCAACCAATTGTCAATCCAAGTGTGGAATGTCAGACGCATTATATTCCTCCCACCGTCCCAAACAGCCTGACTTAACAACCTGGCACAGTGTCTACCGCGTTGGTACATGTCAATGCACAAGGAATATATACAACTTGTTAAGTGCTATTAGATACTGGATCAGAGCTATCCTACATATCGGAATGTTGCATCAACGTTCTTTGCATTGCAGGTTCGTCATCTAGACTGTAATTTATTAATAAAATTGCTATATCATAACCGAAAGAAGCATGTTGAATAATAATAGAAATTTTTTTTATCAAAACCAAAAATTTGTGAACTCAAATTTTAAACGAAGGTTATTCAATTTAATACATACATAATTCCGTATTATAAAAAATTTAAAATAATCAGGCATTCCGCACTATACTCAAAAAGCTCCAGCTTCTGTGCACCTAAAAATACGTTTTTGCGATGTGGCGAATCTCCAATTATTTTTATACTCGTTCACAAAGTGGAAAGAGTATATTGGTTTTGTCTAACGTCCGTCATGCTGTCCGCCCCTCTGTCACAACTCTTTTCAACGCTATTAAAGATAGCCTTGAAACCTTACATTTGTAATTGTAGCTATCTGCTTCATACAAAGTTTTAAGATTTTTGTGCCACCTCCACTGGGAGCGCCTCCACCTTAAAAAATCAGATGTGCCTATATCTCCCACAGCTTTACAGCAGGAGTCACAAAATTTTAAAGATCGATAATAAAATGTCCCAGCCACGCCCATTCCCGCACCCGCACACAATTTGATTTATTCAATTTAATTTATAATCACCAATTATAATCACCAATCTCATTGTGGTCGTGTGATGTGCTCTAAAGACCGAGCACCCACTCCCATACCCTGAACCCATTAAAATGGGTAAAAGGGTATAATGGTAATGTGCAAATGTACATATTAACAGGCAGAAGTAGGCATCTTCGACCCCTTAAAGTATATATATTCTTGGTCAGCAATGACCGAGTCGATCTACCCATGTCCGTCTGTCTGTCCATCTGTTCGTCCGTCCGTATGAACACGTCGATTTTAAAGACTAGAGAGCTAAAATTAGACTAAATTCATTTATATACTATTTGTATTCATATCATCGATAGCTCGTCTCGTTTTCTTTATATCGATAATTATCGGGTTTTTGAGCATATCTCAGAAACTATAAGAATATTTCGAATTTTAGATACCTCTCTCCATTCACCCCATATATGAAAAGTGTGAAAGAAACGCAATTCAAATACTACGGACTTGTGCCTCAAGTTATACAATGTTCTTGTAAAGCGCTTTAAAGTTCAGTAAGATCATGCACTTAGTTTGAATATTATTCACGAATTAAGTTTATATTTAAGGGGCATCAGCTGTTTACAGTGTGTGGCGTGCGTTTTTATGGCTGTGTGTGTGTGTGTGTGTGTGTGTGTGTGTATGTGTGTATGCGTGACTATGTGCATGTATGTATGAACGCAAAGGACTTTAAGTGTACAAAAAGATATGAATCAGGGTATGTATCGCCTAGTCGGGCACTCCCGACTAGAGCCCCTTATATTTGGTACGTACCACTTATATGGACCAATGCTTATATGAAATTATTGTATAAATGCAGTGCTTGATATATCCGGGTATTATATAGGAAATGCGCGATTATCGCATTAATGAATATGTTGCCTATGTACAATGAATTCAATGCATTTTCGCTGTTTTTGCATACGTTTTATTTAGTCCATAAGATTTGTACCATTTTGCGAGAATATTAATTTGTAGGCATTTTTCTTTGATTAAGAGAGCAACAGCAACGACAAAACACATGCATAACCATTGAACAGTGCACTTAAGTGGCCCAACGATACCAAGCAAGGTCTTGTTAATGCGCAGACCCATTTAAAATGCCACCCACCTCCCGCACGCGCCGCATAACGTGCGGTGATGAAGATCGCGAAAAATGGCCCGATGACAAAGGACTAACGTTTTAAGAATAGGAACAGAAGAAGTATTACGTATTACATAGAAAAGTTTGTTATAACTAGAACAGAAGATCCGAAATGGATTTGTATAGTTTTTATTACACATTCTAAGAGACAGCGGTAAAATTAATTTGGTACAAACAATTTCCCCATTGATTAGTTTGTGTAAGAAGACTGCACATAGCATGGTTCTATGATAAAAAGAGCGGAAAGATTTAATAGTAAGAATTTACTAAAGTAAGAAGGCATGCGAGAATTGGGATTCCAATTAAAGCCCCGGAGGGCAAAAAGCAGAAATTGTTTTTGTACAGATTCAATTCTATCCTGATGAACCTTGTATTGGGACCACCATATACAAGATCCATATTCAAGAATTGGACGAACAAGTGAAGTAGATATATAGATATAGAAGATATAGAGTCTTAGTAACGTAGGGATCGTCAAATCCTTTCAACCAGCGCTATATAAATCCCAGGACTCCGAAAGACGACGACAAGCAAAGTTTTACGTCATCGGCATACATCAGCACTGAACGAATGTCATTTATGAACAACGTGAATAACAACGGACCAAGGTCACTTCCTTGTGGTACTCCGGAAGTAAATTGAACCGGCTTTGAAACAAGACCTTTAAAGTTGACTTTTTGAGCCCTTCAAATTCAATAGTTAGAGAATTATGAATTATGTCATTTGGAAATTCCTGAAGATGAAGTTTATGCAATAAGAGCGAAAGTCAAACGCCTTTCTGAAATCAGTGTAAATAACATATGTTTGCATTTTATTTTGGAATCCCTTAATAACAAAAGACGCGAATTGCAATAAGTTAGTGCT
>JAWNMW010000428.1:0-47709 GCA_035043565.1 Drosophila robusta | reverse complement strand
CAAACGTTAAAACAAACGTATAGAAGTAATCAATTTGTTAAACCACAATCATATGCACATCTGCTTAATTAATGAATCCTGGCTTACTGACTAATGATCGGTTTAGAGTCCCAAATTATAGTTTATACAGGTGCGATCATAACACCAGCAGACGTGGCGGAGTTTCAATTGCCGATCAAAAAGAATTAGTTGATAAGCAAATTCATAGCATAAAAACGCACTTAATAGAAAACATAGGTATTCAAAATGATATTAACCAAAATAATTCCCTGAAATTTAATTTCGGAGATACCATATACAAGATCCATATTCAAGAATTGGACGAACCAGTGAAGTATGAAGAGTTTTAGTAACGTAGGGATCGTCAAATTCTTTCGACCAGCCCATAATGGATCCCTGGACTCCAAACGCTCGATTAGCAGCAATAGAAATATGCTTGTCAAACTTAAGCTTGGGATCAAGAAGAATACCCAAATCATTAACGGACTCAATACGCTCAAGAGTTTTACCATTCAGAAAATAATTATTAAAAAAGAGCCTTCGTCTATAAAAAGACATTAATTTACACTTACCGTAATTAACTCCGGAAGTAACATGAACAGGTTTAGAGACAAGACCTTTAAAGAAAACTTTTTGTGTTGTTAAAGATAAATAGTTAGATATCCAAAGAATTAAGTTATTTGGAAATCCCAGAATCTGAAGCTTATGCAGTAAAAACGAATGATTGACAGAGTCAAACGCCTTAATGAAATCAGTGTAAATAACATCTGTTTGCATTTTACTTTGGAATCCCTTAATAACAAAAGACGTGAATTTCAATAAGTTAGCGGTAGTAGATCTATATTTCATAAATCCGTGCTGTTGGGTTAAATTATAGATCTGCAAAGATGTTGTAGTTGAAAAGTTATTAGCTTCTCAAACAGCTTAGAATTAGCAGACAACTTAGAAATACCTCTATAGTTCAGAACATTAGACTTGTTTCCTTTTTTAAGGAGAGGAATAATAAATGATTCTTTCCAACTGTTAGGAAAAGAACTTAGCTCCACGGACAAATTAAATAGTTTATACAACGGCTTCAAGAGACCTTCAGCACAATACCTAAGCACGCAGTCTGGTACTCCATCAGGTCCCGGTGAAATACGGGCTTGATGACCCTTAGATCATTTAGTAGTGAATGTAGCAAATAAATTGGCAATAGCCTCATCTGAGTCAGCAGTCGTTTTTTTTTCAAAAAACAGAGTTGATAGTGGTGTTGATGATTTGCGCTTCACATTCACGAAGTTATAGAACCGTTTAGGATCCCGCTGGAACTGTATCCTACAACTTCTAAGGTAATCCTTATAACGTTGGTTATTTAGGACAATGAAATTAGATCGAGCAATTTCTTGAGCTTCCCGTACATCCTTGACTCTTTATTTTTTAAATTGGTTAATTCCCGTATAAACCAAACAGGTTTGTGAGACCTAATTGCATCATAAACAGGGACATATGTATAAAAAAGATGGTTTAAAGTAGAATAAAAAATCGCAATTGCACTATCCATGTTCCTACACGTGTAAAGTAGAGTCCAGTTAGTCTGGGATAAGAACTGAGCTAGCTTGGCAAAGTCGGTTTTCCGAAATTGACGAACTCGCTCTGGAGGTTTAATACCTGGGCTTAGCACCCGGGCAGGTAAATCATTCAACACATCTTATGTCGGGTGATAAGGATCTTCCGGAAATGATATAGGTTCAGTACGGGAAACAGGCAAGAAAGATTGATCCAAAAAAAAAAAAAAAAGTCAAGCAGCGAATTTGGGATAGCATTGATTTGACACAATGATTAAATTATCGAGAAAATCATTATAAGTCGTTGAAGTCAACACGCTAGAGACAGAATGTATAGCAGAGAACTGCATTGAATAGAGAGAATTATCTAAAAAAAAGGAGGAATTTAAGAACAAGTAATAAAAAGGCAGACACCGTTAATGCAAAATTTTACGGCAACAAATTCAGTATCTATACTAAAGTTAGTTATAACTATCTCTGAAAATAAATCAGCATCAACAGCAATAAGCACACCACCACCACGACGAGAAGTTCGATCTTCTCTATAGATAGAAAACTTGTTAGATATGATTTCAGAATCAAGGATGTCAGGCCTTAACCATATTTCAGACAAGGCAATGACAGTCCAGGCTATTAAGATTACTAAGTTTAGTACACAGACGTCTAACATTCTGATAGCCAAGTGAGAGGGAGGATGTAAGTTTTTTGTACTAACAGAGACTGCAAGAGCTGGGTTTAGATTTACACCAGGAGGCGGAAGTGCAATCGGAGACCGATTTTTCTTTTTCACAGTGTATTTTTTTTAGATTAAATGGTCTGGCCATTTACTAATCTTAAATGAGGCAATGTCCCGAATGTACGAAAATTGGAATATTGGCTTTCAGTTTGGCCTAAACAAAGGCTTTAACATCATCAGATGTAGCGTCAGGGGCAAGCCTAGAAACAAAGATTTGTTTCTTTTGTGGAACACCTACAAGGGTCACATTTGGAACCTCAGCAGTAGCTTCTAATGGCCATTTGATTCAGTCGGCTTATTAGCACTTGAAAGTTGATCAGTGTCAACAGTGCTAATAACTACAGAATCCAAAAAAGGTTAGGGAACAGAAGGAGCAACATCCATGGGAACTATGTATTTTTTTCGTCAAATATGAAATATTAATTAAATTTTAGTTAGAAGCGGATGTAGTGGGCAATTCTGCCGGGGCAGAAAGTTCATTATGGGCAATAGACAGCCTAAAATTGGCTTTTTTACGCCTTGGAGATTCGTTCAAAAGCTTCATAGCTTTGAACTCATTATCCAGAGAGCCCGTTGGACAGTTTTTTAAACTGGCCGAAAATATCCCCAAAGCCCCTCTTGGTCTGCCTCTTGAATCACACCATTTCTCTTTCAACTTCCCTGCAGGTTTCGCAAGTCCACTTTAAACCTGATTTGGACTCAATCAGGTCGATAATGCGGCCATTGAGGCCAGCGCATTTTTCGTGCGACATATTATCACACAGCCAGCAGCAAATAGAACCCATCTTTACGTTTGCACGCACCTGACTATCTTTTTTGTAACAGACAAACATAGTGTTATTATCGAAAGAAAGAAATTAAAAATAAAGAAATAAAACAAAAATAACTGCTCAAGAAAGAATAAAGATAAAGTGCTCAGAAAAAAATAAGCACACTAGGGTTTTTTTTTTTATTAATAAAGTCTTTATTGAGATTTTTGTTTTAACTTGAACAAGCCACATAGAAGGCTTTTAACAGAGTTTACGTCTTTTGTGGGTGTTCTCCAAGTCCATGGTTAGTGGTGTCGTCAATGGCTGAGCGATTACAGTGTGTTTTCAGTCTGCTGTTATATTTGCTGGAGCAGAGACTAATTTGGTCTTCTATGGTACTCTGGCTTGATGTATGGTCAGTGATTGCTGACGTACCATTCACATCCAGAGATGAGGCGGAGGACCTTATCTTGGATGGTTTTGCGTATTTGCGGCAGAAGCCTGATTTTAGCAGTGGTACCCCGAGATCTGAATATCGTATCTCCAGGTGCAGTGGGCGCTATGACCTGTTGGTAGATCAGCCGTTTGCATCTGTATAGCGGGAGACGGCTTCGTTTATTGAGTAGCCAGTGGAGTCGATCTACTTTTTTCCATAACATATCCGCAGCGATCTTGTTAATATGTTCGCGGTATGTTGGGGTGCTTGTCCAGGTGATACCGAGGTATTTGGCTGACGATTTCTGCGGTATTTCTTCCGTTGTGGATGCACACCACTGGCGGCTGTTTGTGTCTTAGCGTGAAGCATACGTTGGCGGATTTGCTGCTGTTGATACCGACGTTCCACTTTGTGGCCCAGTTTTCAAACTCATTGAGGTATTGTTGAATACCGTTAGCAGCTTCGAATTCGCTTGTGTTGGCGTATAGTACGCAGACGTCGTCAGCGTAAGATGCGAGAAGCATTTTCTCTGGTGTCGTGACCATTCTCCTGTTCGGCATCGGGATGTCTGCGGCAAAAATCGTGTAGAGCAGTGGTGCGAGTGAATAGGTCCACCGCGTGGTCGAGATCTGCGGGTGTGTCGATTTCCATGTTTAAGTGGATATGTCTGTTGAGGCAATTCCTGACTATAGCTATGTTGGAGTGTCTGGCGAGTAACGTTGGTGGTTGCGGAAGGGTTGTCGCTTGGGATTCTAGTTTTATTACCAGTGGTAAATGGTCCAAATCCAGATCCCAGCTGTCGGAGATGCGGTTAGTTAGTGCAGCTGGGATGCCCTTGTAGATCCCAAAGTCGATGCATGATATGGGTGCGTGCCAGGTCTGCTTGGATAGCATGTCGGAATGCCGGTTGCGAGGATGTCAGAGGTAGTTACTTGTAGGCAGCTGGCGATTTGCCTTCCTCTGGTACAGGTTGGGCCCGAGCCCCATAGCGGGTGCTTGGCGTTTCCAGTCCCATGCAACGATGTATTTGTTGGTGCCTAAGCTGGTAAAGACGTCTTCAAATTCGCTGCATATCCATGTGTGAGCAGGAGGGCAGTATATGGCACCGATGGTGATGTCGCCAGTCTCAGTGCTGATGCGAGCACAAAGCTAGTTGAATCTTGTTTGAAGCGAGGGGTGCTAGTGGGATGTGGCGCAGATTTCGCTTCACTAATATTGCTGCACCTCCAGCTCCCTTGTCTTGTGGGTGGTTAGCCGCATAAACATTAAAGCCATCTAATTTGATGGGATGTTTGCTGTTGCATTTGGTTTCGAAGATGAGGACTATATCGATGTTTTGGTTAGTTATGAAGCTGCGTAGTTCAAACAACTTACCATATAGTCCTCTGGCGTTCCAAACAAGAATGTTGAGATTCATTTCTGATGGACCGCGGTTAACAGAGCCAGAATTTGACTCTGCATTTCGAGCAATTTGTATTGCTGCTCAAAAAGGCGATCAAAGCTTCGATTTATTGTGGCGGCCAGTGCTTCGAGGGGCGTCTCGTCTGCCGCTTCCCCTTGCCATTGGGAGACGGCGAAAGGCGCATGTATTTGGGGTCGTTTGTGCTGTTGGGGTTGCTGCGTCGTAGGGACGGGGAGCTGATCTCGCTGGGCGGTGCGCCCGTGTTTGAAGTTGTAGTGCTGTTGCTGTTGTGGTTGCTGACGAACTGGATTGGTCAGGGGGGCTTGGGGGCATTTAGAGCTCTTTTTGCTGTTTCCACGAGCTACGTCAGCAAAGGAGGTGCCTTCAGGTTGCCAAATAGGGGCGGGTAAATGCCGCAGGGCCGGAGCGTTGGGGCGCTGAGTGTTTTTGCTTGATTTCTTTCCCGGTTGCAGGCGTTGCGCGTATTCTTTGTAAAACTCGCAACCTTTGTAATTGGACGGGTGATTTCCACCACAGTGGATACATGTTGCATTGCAGGGGCACTTTTGATGCGTGGGCATTCAGATGATTTGTGGCCCTGGCTACAAGACACGCAGACAAATTCGCGGTGGCAATACTTGGCAGTGTGTCCATATTCCTGGCAACGATGGCACTGGACTATTTCGCCGGATTTTCTGGCGGTTTCGATGGTTACTCTCTGGCGGCAGAATAAAGAGATGCTCAATATTTCCTTATTATTCACGGCAGGGTGGAGGTTTATAAAGAATAGGTTCATTTGTTCAGCCTGTCTTCCTTGACTGGGGATTATAAACCTGTATGGCTTTGTGCCCCAATTTTGTCAGTTGGGCCTCACACATCCTTTTTGAGGGTGGAATAGTGTAGGCCACGAACAACTACTCTGAAAGGCTTGTCTTCCTTTAATTGGTAGAAGTGAAAGTCAAGTTTGAGCTCATTGAGTTGCCTTACTGCTGCCCTGTAGCTTTCAGCAGTCTTCGCATAAATCCTCGTTGTTCCGCCCATAGAGGATTTGATCTCAATGTTGTCGAGGGAGGTCACTTCTTCGAGAGCGCAGAACAGCAGCTCTTGTAGACTTGCTACGTCACGTAGCACTATGGGGGGTGGCTTTGCGGTAGCTTTTGCAGTGTCCCCGTGTGCTGTCAGGAGACTGGCACGTGCGTGCAGCGGCCACACTTGTGGATGGCTCTTCATTGTTGGGAGTTAGGGCCGGAGTTTTAGGGCGCTCGGGGGTTTTAGTCCGTGTGCTGGTTTCATTTTCCGATTCAGTCTCTTCCAAGTCCATTTGCGGGGCAAGGGCATAGAAGGAGTTGTTTCTCAGTGGATTGCTGTTTTTGTCGTAACCGTTGCCGGCAGTGGGGTTGCGGTTGTTGCCAGAAGTTGGTGATGGCGGGAGCTTGCGCTTCTTGTTTTGTAAAGTGAGGCGCTGGCGCGAATGGCAGAGGAGGCTGGGGCTGGGTTACCATTGCTTGTTGGGAGGGACGGGAAGTTTTCGTGGTATACAGCGATTCCAATTGTACTGTTTTGGAACGTCTCCTCATTTGTACCCGCGTGAACAAAATTTGGGGGTTAAGGCAGTGGCCGAAGGCGAGTACCTGGTGGCGTTCGTTCGAGGTAGGAGCGTCAGGGGCCCTCGTTTCAATCAGGTTGTCCAAGGGTGGAGCTGGAGTTGTCATTGAGATGGTGCGAAAATGATTTTCAGCACAGTTTTCACTCTCAATGTGGTTCACTGAGCTCATGGTTAGTTAAGAATATTCACTTATAATTGCCGCAGCAATTTAGGCGTGAGAGTTGGGGCTTGCTCTGCTTATCTGCGTAGTGACGCGGCGTAGCAGAGCAGCCCAGAAAGGAGAAAAACAAAAAGAGGCGAGATTAAATGCTGATAAGCGATCAGCGCACTTACTGCTATCCGCGCTGTGTTTTTGTTTTTGTATTCTTTTTCTGTTACACACTCGTGTGGCTGGTTTGGTTGTCTTGTGCTACATGTTCAGCCGGCAGATTTAAGTTTGTTGTTTTGTTGTGCGTGTGTCGCTTATATTGTTTATTTATATTTAATTATTTTCTTAAGTAAATTGTTCACTGAGTGTTCGCCAATAGGCCAGTGTTGTGAGTAATTAGTTTTAATTTTATTCCGATTGTTAGGCAGAGCCACTGGGTTTGAAATTTGTAATACAATCACGTCTGCACGCATTGAATGCACAATTGCAAGACACTAGGGTTAATACAGAATTGATGCTCATATGTACCTACAATACAACAACAATTATAACTCAAATGTAAACAGCGCGGGGGCGACGACCGAAACGAACAACGGGATCAGAGCAAAGGGAAAAATTATATAAACAAAAGAACCGACCAACACCAACAACAATACTAATATAAACGCGGAGAGAGTAAGGACTGTTTTAGAGCGCAAAATAATAGCAAGAGATATATGCAGAGAGCAAATGCAGAAACAAAAAGTTAGCAGCCGGCGATGCAACTGCACAAGACAACCGGTATACTTGCGCTGCAGTTTGTTGTTGCACTTGAACTCAAATTATGCAAATTAATTTAGACTGCCAAATAGATTTGAACAACGTGTTTCACCGAACAGATTGAATCACACTGTTGCTATACTATTTTTAGGCCAAAAAATCTAAAATAAGATTGATTAAATGAGTTAAAATAAAACACTACGATGCGCAAGAAAAAAACACGTCCGTTTGCGAATACGAGTGCGAATGAAGGTTACTCTGCGAACTGCATCAACCCCCCATGCAGTCAAACTTAAGATCGAAAGCATATGAAAAGCTTGTATAAATCAGATTTTTTAAAAATATCGTGGTTAGAAGGTAGCTTCTTAATCGCAGGAGGTCTAAACTCTTAAAGCAGAGCTCGGAACTGTGAGAGAGCTTATTGGTGGGATAATATCCTCAATGAAATCTCATCAAAAGAAAATTTCAGCATCTTATATCCAAAAGAGCGCACTTCTTTACTCTGCAAACTACAAAACCAACCCATCCACCCTCGATATTATCCTCATCATTTATCCTAAGCTCATCACTGAGGTTTACGTTATAAGAGAGCTATCATCAGATCACCGACCTGTTTTCCTTAATCTCTCATCTACCTTCAAGGTTATAAATAACCAAGCAAGAACGTTGCAGTCGGACATAACCGACTGCGTATACCCGCCCCCGAAAATATATATCTCCCACAGTTTTGGAGCTAAGGTCACCAAATTTTAAACGTAGACGGCTGGTTACTCATTTTAAAGCTCGGTAAGAAAATTTCCCGACGTCGCCCACTCTCGCCCCCACAAACCGGGATAACCTACATCTCCCACAATTTTAAAGTTGGAGTCACCAAATTTGGAAGACTGTGTTTGGGTGACCTCCTCTTATGATCGAGCCAAAATATGTTGGACACGCCTACCTCAGCCCCTACGAAATTTAAAAATTCTATATTTTTCCAAAATAACAATAATAACTTCTATGTACTCTGAACGAGTATGCGCAGTCGGTTACGTCCGATGGAGAGGAACTTTACTACCTAAGCTACTTAAAAACTAAAAGAAAACAACTTATGAAGCTAATCGTCGAATAGGTCAGAGGAATGAGGACAAAAGGAATTTTAATTGTTATAATAGAGAACATTCCCCAAGGCTCAATAAATTGAATTTAGCTCAGTTTGTTGATCTTTGGAGTGGTGAAACACGCATTTATGAGCTAAGTTTACATTTTTTTTACTGTAGGTATTCCAGTCAAAAGGTTTTTTTTTTTTTTTTTTTATTATGAAAATCTTTATTATATTAACAGATAATATGAGTTTTAAACATGTACATGCTTCAAAATTTGCATTTAACAATGTTTGTTTCTTAGTTTATTTTCTCCTGCTCTACTTAAGGTTAAGGCTAAGCTGTCGTCTTAAGAATTGTTTTTAGTTGTTTTGTAAAAGACCGAAGTGTCTTTTCTTCAGTCTATTTATAGGAATAGATCCGACAAGGGCTTGTGCAGATCTGTTTTGGTGATTTATCAGTCTTTCGTTATAGCGACTGGAGTAGAAAGAGATCTGATCTTCTATTAGAGTAATATTCAGATCTCTGTGAAGGGTCAGATTACTGACATACCAGCTGCAGCCAGTTATTAGGCGTAAAGCTTTATTTTGGATTGTCTGGAAACGTCTTCTGTTTGATTTGGCAGCTGTGCCCCAAATCTGGATGCCGTATCTCCAAGTTGGCGCAATGATTTGCTGGTAGATTTGAGTTTTGCACCGTAATGGAAGCTTACTTCTTCGGTTCAACATCCAGTGAAGTTTGTCTCTCTTCAGATAACAGGTTGTCGCAGCTTTTTCAAAATGTTCTCGATAAGTAAGTCGTTGGTCGAGGGTGATGCCCAGATATCTGGCCGAGGATGCTTGTGGTATTGGTTGCATGTTGAGAGAAACTGGTGGAGTTCGTTTACGTCGTAATGTGAAACAGACATTAATCGATTTGCTGGTGTTAATGCCCATGTTCCACTTCTTGGCCCAATTACCAAATTCATCGAGGTATCGCTGAATACCTGTTGTTGCTTCACTTTCTGATGTGTTTGAGTTTAAAACACAGACATCATCGGCGTAAGAAGCCAATAACATGCCAGAATTATTAATTTGTGGGATGTCGGCTGAAAATATTGTATAAAGAATAGGAGCGAGAACGCTGCCTTGTGGGACTCCAGCAAGTATTGGGTTGATTGGCGATTGACTATCCTGGACTTGTACCAGGAACTTTCTATTTTCCATAAATGATTTTAGTAGTTTAAACATATTAGCTGGGGTGGCTTGCTTAATTTTGGCTAGTAATCCTGGATGCCAAACACGGTCGAATGCCTGTTGTATATCCAGAAATACTCCGTTGCAATATTCGCCTTTATCAAACGCTTGAAGAATGTGATCAGTTACCCGATGCACTTGTTCTATTGTGCTATGACCAGCGCGGAACCCAAATTGATGTTCGGGAATCGTTTTATGTTGGTTTAAGTGATCAAGTAGCCGCGGAGCAATAAGTCTTTCGAAGACTTTGGAGATGGAGGGTAAAAGGCTTATAGGTCGATATGAGTCGGTATTTCTTTCAGGTTTTCCAGGTTTAAGTATCATTGTTATTCTTGCGACTTTCCAATGCGTGGGGAAGTGTTGCAATCTTAAGCATGCATTAAATATTATCGTGAGCATAAGAATTGCTCGTTTTGGAAGGACTTTCAGTACTGTATTATTTATAAGATCAAGACCTGGGGCTTTCTTGTTTTTAAGCTTACGGATTGTTTTGCTGACCTCTTCTAGACGGATGGCTTTGATTGGTAGACACGTTAGTAACGGAGTTGAAAGAATTGCCTCGGTGTTTTCTTTATCAGCTGTTGTGGCTGTGTCCAGTGGCGTAAATCGCTCGGCTAAGTGCTCCGCAAAAGTTGTCGCCTGTTCTTCAAATGATTTGCACCATTCTCCAGAGTTATTAAGCAGGGGAGTCACTTGCTGTGGTTGCCGTTTGATAGTTTTTGTAAATTTCCATATCGAGTAGTGGGAGTCAGCGGTGTAGTCCAAGTTCGCCAGCAATGTATCAAAATGCTTGTTGCGAAGAAGTTGTAAGGCTTCACGCAGCTCGCTGGCAGCTCTTCACCAAAGCATTTTGTCTTCGGGATGGTGGGTCCGAAGGTATCGCCTTCTTAATAATCTCTTGATGGCTAAAAGGTTTGCTATTTCGGGGGAAGAGCGACGTACTGGGCGATTAAAACGAGATTCAGAGTTGCTACCGTTATTGTTTGCTTCTTCGGCTGCTTGCAACACCTTACTAGTAAAGAGATCAACCACATGATCTATGTCGTCCACGGTGTTTATATCCAAATTGAGATGGATGGACCTATTCAGTGAGTTTCTGAATGCTGCGATATTGGCATTTCTGATTAGGAGCCGCGAGTTCGTTGTCATCTCAGTTGCTTCGGAGTCTAAGTCAATGACCAATGCAAGATGGTCAGACTCCAGGTCCCAACTATCGGATATTCTAATCATTGCGTGGGGTACGCCTTTGTATATTGCAAAATCAATATATGAGGGCGTGGCATCTAATCTGCTGGGGTAGCAAGTGGGGGCGCCTGTTGCAAGGATATCAGCCTGATGCGTTTGGAGAGTGCAGGCAAGCTCCCTTCCCCGTGCGTTGACGGATCTCGAGCCCCATAGAGGGTGTTTGGAGTTCCAATCGCCTGCTACAATATATTTGCTGTTGTTCATGCAGGTGAGCAGGTCAGAAAAATCGTCGCTCCGCCAGGTGAATCTGGGGGGACAGTAGATCGCACCAAACGTGATTTCGCCAAGATCTGTGTTGACTTTGACAAGTGAGAGCTGGACTCGCTCTGTGGCGATTGGCTCGAGAGGAAAGTGCCTAATATTTCTTCGTATTATAACAGCTGCTCCTCCTGCTCCTCTGTCATTAGAATGAATGGCTGTGTATACACAGAATCCATTTAGTTGGATAGGTCTTCTGCTAGTTGTTTTTATTTCACAAATTAGGGCTATGTCGATCTTGTTGTCTGTGATGAAATTACATAGCTCTAGCATTTTGCCAGTCAGACCCCTGGCGTTCCACACTAGTGTTTTGAGCTTCATTTTTGGTTGGCCGAGATAAGTAGAGCCATTATTTGGCTCTGCATCTCAAATAGTTTATTTTGCTGCTCGAAGAATTTATTAAAGTTTTCTTGCATCACTTTAATCATTTGCTCAAATTTCGTCTCATGAGCCGCTTCATTCTCCCACTGGGAAAAGGTGAAAGGCGATTGAGCTTGATTATTTTGCGGCTGTTGTCGCAAATGTACTCGCTGGATTGTGTGCCCTTGGTGTTGTTGTTGGTAGTTATGTGTATCATTATTAAAATGATTGGTAGCATTAAGTGGAGCCTGCCTTTTGGGACCTCTGTTTGCATGACTACGTGCCATGTCTGCATAGGAGATTCCAGTTTCATTTACGTAAGGGGATGGCGCCAAAGCAGTATATGTGCTCGAGGGTCCTGCACTCTTTGTAGGTTTTTTCTTAGGCTGTGTTCGTTGCAAATATTGTTTGAATTTTTCGCAGCCCTTGAAGTTGGCCGGATGATCACCCCCACACAGGGCACAGGTGGCTGGAGTATTTTTTGGACGTGTGCAATCGGACGTTTTATGTTCTTCGCCACAGACGACGCAAATGTATTCTCGATGGCAATATTTGGATGTGTGACCGTAATCCTGGCAGCGATGGCATTGAGTTATTTCTGAAGATTTCCTTGCGACCTCGATGTTTACTCTCTGTCTGCAGAAAAGTTTGGACCCAAGAACATTTTTGTTATTTTCTTTGGGGACTAGACTTATGAAAAACATGTTCATAGGATTGCCTGTCTTCCTTGATTTGGGGTTGTAGGTGTTTAAAGCTTGATGGCCCAATTTTGTTAGTTGGTCCTCAATCTGTGTCTTAGATGTGCAGGGGGATAGTCCTAGAATAACCACCTTATAAGGCTTGTCCTCTTTTAATTGGTACGAGTGAAACTCAATTTTATATGCGTTTAGCTGACGGACAGTTGCTCGATAGCTTTCAGAATCTTTGGCGTAAATTCTTGTTATTCCTCCCATTGAGGATTTGACTTCAATGTTGTCCAAATCGCAAGCTTCTTCTATACAGATTAAAAGCTCTTGAAGGTTGACTACGTCCTGAATGACAATAGGTGGCGGCTTCGAGGTTATTTTGGCTGTGTTTCCAGGAGTGTTATTGTTAGACTGTGATGCGGCAATTAACCGTGCGCGGGCAGCAGCGGCACTGGTACTGGGAAGCTCACTTTCGAGGATATGGTTTTGAGGTGGAACGAGACCAGGATATAACTCATCTAGATCCATATCAGGAGTTTCATCTTCTGCTAGAATGGCGAATGGGTTTCCTTCTAAAGGATTATTGTCGATTAGTGCCGAGTTGTTGGCGGCGGTAGCATTGGTGGCATTGATGGTGTTATTATTGTTTGTAGCAGTTTTTTTTATGTTTAAAGCTGGAGAGTTGGGCAGCTTGCGTTTTTTTTTGCTGTATTAGCAAGTGGCGCGGTGACGGATTGGTCGGTTGTTCATTAATAGAGCCGTTATCAGCAGTGGGCTGATCCGCATTGCCCTCTGGCAATTGGGGAAAATTATTATTATGGTTAGTCATAATGTTTGCAAATTCGCGATTTGAATCAGTCATTTTAAATATGCTTGAAGTAAGTTTTATGTGATTGCGATTGTTTTCCATTTAAAATATGCTTCGAACATTCCACGGGCCTTTTCTGCAGAATTTCGCAGAGCGGGCCCACGTATTTTGTTTGTATATGCACAACGAAATTAACTTTTTTGTAGCAGAAAGACCGACACAAAAAAAGATTCCGATGTCTGGCGCCGTTTCTCCGCGCGAAGCTTGATGGCGAGCAATAAAATAACGGTGAAATTTAAAGAGAAAAAACACGTTTTTTTTTCTGCGCGACGATCGAGACCGCGAAACTCGCTGGCGAGCAATAGAATAACGGTGAAATTTAAAGAGAAAAAACAACGTTTTTTGTGCGCGGCGATCGAACAGAGCTGCACGTCTGCACGCTTTGAAAGCTAGATCGCGAATGAGTATTTTCGTCTGTGTCAAAAGGTAGATAAATTTTGTGTTTGTGTAATAAGGCAGATTTAAAACAAGTTTTGGCGATTCATTTTAACATATTTGAAGTTTTTTAATATGGGTTTGAGCGCAATATTTTCATACTGACGACCCGTACATCATAATAGGTTAGGCCTTTGTCATACAGGCAAGGCATAAGTTGCTTTTTCTTTTTAACTGGTTTACAAATGTTCCAAAATCATTGTTAAGCTTCTATATTTCAAGTCTTAGTCTTGAGTTCGTATGATTTAGTTTTGCTAGTAATAATAGAAGCCGTGTCTTTATCCATTGCCTTTTTATAGTGTTTCTAAGAAACGATATTTAATGTAGTTTGGAATCTCAACTTTCTCTTTACGAATGAGTTTTTGAGGCACAGATCTATCTATTGCACTAGTTATTGCATTCGTTAACTTGTTCAAGTTGTCGCTGATTGAGACAAATGAGGGGGCTCCTTCATATTGAGTTATGTTTGTTTGAAAATCGTCATGCTTAAAAAATTTCCAATTTGTTCTAGTAAAGTCTGGATATGTTTTATTTGTAATCTTGAAGGTAAATGAGAATTTAAGGATAACACGTAGGTGATCTGATGATAGCTCGCTTTTAACCGAAACCTCAGTGATGAACTTAGGATCGCTGATTAGGATAATATCGAGGCAGGATGGATTGGTTTTGTAGTTTGCAGGAAAAGAAGTGGGCTTTTTTGGATATAAGATGCTGAAATTTTCTTTTGATCAGATTTCATTGAGAATATTACTCCAGCAACTGGCTGTTTCACAGTTTCAAGCTCTGATTTTAGGGTTTAGATCTCCTGCGATTAAGAAGTTACCTTCTAACCGTAATATATTTCATAAATATGATTTATACAAGCTTTTCATGTGCTTTCGATCTTAAGTTTGACTGCAAGAGGGGTTGATGCAGTTCGCAGAGTAACCTTCATTCACACTCGTATTCGCAACGGACGTGTTTTTTTCTTGCGCCTCGTAGTGTTTTATTTTAACTCATTTAATCAATCTTAATTTCGATTTTTTGGCCTAAAAATAGTATAGCAACAGTGTGATTCAATCTGTTCGGTGAAACACGTTGTTCAAATCTATTTGGCAATCTAAATTAATTTGCATAATTTGAGTTAAAGTGCAACAACAAACTGCAGCGCAAGTATACTGGTTGTCTTGTGCAGTTGCATTGCCGGCTGCTAACTTTTTCTTTCTGCATTTGCTTTCTGCATATATCTCTTGCTATCATTCCGCGCTCTAAAACGGTCCTTACTCTCTCCACGCTTACATTAATATCGTTGTTGGTGTTGGTCGGTTCTTTTGTTTATATAATTTTTCCCTTTGCTCGGATGCCGTGGCATGTTTCGGTCGTCGCGCCCGCGCTGTTTACATTTGAGTTATAATTGTTGTTGTATTGTAGGTACATATCAGCATCAATTCTGTATTAACCCTAGTGTGCTTATTTTTTTCTGAGCACTTTATCTTTATTCTTTCTTGAGCAGTTATTTTTGTTTTAATTCTTTAATTTTAATTTATTTGTTTTGATTAAATAACTACATAATGTTTGTCTGTTACAAAAAAGATAGCCTGGTGCGCGCAAACGTTAGGATGGGTTTTATTTGCTGCTGGCTGTGTGACAATATGTCGGACGAAAAATGCGCTGGCCTCAATGGCCGCATTATCGACCTGATTGAGTCCAAATCAGGTTTAAAGTGGACTTGCGAATCCTGCAGGGAAGTTGAAAGAGAAATGGTGGGATTCAAGAGGCAGACTAAGAGGGGCTTTGGGGATATTTTCGACCAGTTTAAAAAACTGTCCAACGGGCTCTCCACTATGGATTATGAATTCAAAGCTATGAAGCTTTTGAACGAATCTCCAAGACGTAAAAAAGCCAATTTTACGGAGTCTATTGGCCCTAATGAACTTTCTGCCCCGGCAGAATTGCCCACTACATCCGCTTTTAGCTAAAATTTAATTAATATTTCATATTTGACGAAAAAAAAAACATAGTTCCCATGGATGTTGCTCCTTCTGTTCCCTAACCTTTTTTGGATTCTGTAGTTATTAGCACTGTTGACACTGATCAACTTTCAAGTGCTAATAAACCGACTGAATCAAATGGCCATTAGAAGCTACTGCTGAGGTTCCAAATGTGACCCTTGTAGGTGTTCCACAAAAGAAACAAATCTTTGTTTCTAGGCTTGCCCCTAACACTACATCTGATGATGTTAAAGCCTTTGTCCAGGCCAAAATGAAAGCCAATATTCAAATTTTCATATATTCGGGACATTTGCTCTTTTAAAATAAGTGTTCCGGCCGACCATTTCAGCAAAATTTGCTGCAAGGAATTCTGGCCTGACCACTTAATTATTAAAGAATACACTGCGAAAAAGAAAAATCGGTCTCCGATTGCACTTTCGCCTCCTGGTGTAAGTCTAAACCCACCTCTTGCAGCCTCTGTTAGTACAAAAAACTAACATCCTCCCTCTCACTTGGCTATCAGAATGTAGGAGGTCTTTGTACTAAACTTAATTGCTCCTTTTTCAGATAATTCTGTCTATTCAATGCACTTTTTCGCAATACATTCGGGCTCTGCTATGCTTTCCGATCGTAATTTTCTTATAGTTCTCGGCGCCTTCAATATTTCTGGAACTAGTTGGATTCCTAGTCCTGATTCTAGCGAGTTGACTTCCACGACTCAAAACGATTTTCTCGATCATTTATTTGGTATGTCATCGTTTCAAATCAATACTATACCAAATTGGCTGTATAAAATGCTTAACCTTATTTTTGTTTTGGAACAATCATTCTCACCTGTTTTCCGTACTGAACCTATATCATGTCCGGAAGATCCTTATCACGCATTAGATGATTTAGATGATTTACCTGCCCGGGTGCTAAACCCAGGTAGTAAGCCTCCAGAGCGAGTTCGTCAATTTCGGAAAACCGACTTTGCCAAGCTAACTTTGCTCTGACTGACTGGTCTCTGCTTTACACGTGCAGGAACATGGATAGTGCAATTGTGATTTTTTATTCCACTTTGAACCATTTTTTTTTTGCATGTGTTCCGGTTTGTCATTCAATTATGTCTAACAAACCTGTGTGGTTTACACGAGAATTAACCAATTTAAAAAATTAAAAGTCAAGCATGTACGGGAAGTTCAATCTGGCTCTTTCTTGGTTTACCGTCGATATCTGATTGCTCGATCTAATTTCATTGTCCCAAATAACGAATGTTATAAGGATTACATTAGGGGTTGTAGGATACAGTTCCAGCGGGATCCTAAATGGTTCTATAACTTCGTGAATGCGAAGCGGAAATCATCAACACCACTAACTCTGTTTTTTGAAGAAAAAATAAACGACTGCTGCTATTGCCGATTTATTTGCTACATTCACTACTAAATGATCTAAGGGTCATCAAGCCCTTATTTCACCGGGACCTGATGGAGTACCAGGCTGCGTGTTTAGGTATTGTGCTGAAGGTCTCTTGAAGCCTTTGTATAAACTATTTAATTTGTCCGTGGAGTTAAGTTCTTTTCCTAACAATTGGAAAGAATCATATATTATTCCTCTCCTTAAAAAAGGAAACAAGTCTAATGTTCTGAACTATAGAGGTATTTCTAAGTTGTCTGCTACTCCTAAGCTGTTTGAGAAGTAGATAACTTTTCAACTACAACATCTTTGCAGATCTATAATTTAACCCTCCCAGCATGGGTTTATGAAATATAGATTTACTACCGCTAACTTATTGAATTTCACGTCTTTTGTTATTAAGGGATTCCAAAATAAAATGCAAACAGATGTTATTTACACTGATTTCATTAAGGGGTTTAACTCTGTTAATCATTCGCATAATCATTTTACTGCATAGGCTTCATATTCTGGGATTTCCAAATAACTTAATTCTTTGGATATCTAACTATTAATCTTTAAAAACACAAAAAGTTTACTTTAAAGGCCTTGTCTTTAAACCTGTTCATGTTACTTCCGGAGTAGCACAAGGAAGACACCTTGGTCCGTTATCATTCACTTTGTTTATAAATGACCTTCCTTCTGTAATAAACCACGCTCGGGTGCTGATGTACGCCGATGATGTAAAACTTTGCTTGTTGCTACTAATTCTCTAGCTGGTTAAACTTTGCAATCCAACCAAATTTGCAATCCATGACAGTTTCCCAACCTGGTGTCAAGTAAATTTATTAAATCTTAATTACAGTAAGTGTAAATTAATGTCTTTTTATAGACGTATTCCCTTTTTAATAATTATTTTCTGAATGGTAAACCTCTTGAGCGTAGTGAGTCCGTTAATGATTTGTGTATTCTTCTTGATCCCAAGCTTAAGTTTGACAAGCATATTTCTATTGCTGCAAATCGAGCGTTGAGAGTCCTGGAATCCATTAAGCGCTGGTCGAATATATGGTATATGGTATGTATATGGTATCCCCAATACAATGTTCATCAGGATAGAATTGAATCCGTACAAAAACAATTTCTGCTTTTTGCCCTCCGAGGTCCTTACTGGAATCCTATTTCTCGCATGCCTTCTTACCGTAGTAGACTATTACTAATAAACCTTCCGTCTCTTTCTAATCGTAGAACGATGCTAGGTGTAATCTTCTTACACAAACTAATCAATGGGGAAATTGATTCTTCCGAATTAATCAGCCAAATTAGTTTTGCGGTTCCGAGCAGAAATACGAGAGATTGTTTACCGCTTTCTTTTAAAATGTGTAATGCAAAATATGCTATCCATAATCCTTTTCCCTATATTAAATAATGCATCTTTTGTCCCTGTTATTAAAACGTTTGTCTATTGTCATCTGTCCATTTGTTCGCGATCTTCGTCACCGCACGTTATGCGGGTGGCATTTGCCTGGGTCCGCGCGTTAACAAGCCCGCGCGTTAACAAGCCCGCGCGTTAACAAGCCCGTGCTTGGTATCATGGGGCCACTTGAATGTACTGTTCGTTAGTACATCAGCGTCCACAGAAAGCAAAAAAACCGGCGAAATAAATTTTCAGCTAATTATTTTGGTTAATATCAATTTGAATACCTATGTTTTCTATTATTCTATTAGTGCGTTTTTATGCTATGAATTTGCTTATGAACTAATTCTTTTTGAACGGCAATTGAAACTCCGCCACGTCTGCTGGTGTTATGATCGCACCTGTATAAACTATAATTTGGGACTCTAAACCGATCATTATCAGTAAGCCAGGATTCATTAATTAAGCAGATGTGCATATGATTGTGGTTTAACAAATTGATTACTTCTATACGTTTGTTTTAACGTTTGTAACGGCGCGTGCATTCCATGCCAAGATATTGAGAGAGTCTAGGGGATTATTTGTGTGAGTAGACATACTTAATAGCAAGTTGAGTTCTTACGCTGAATTGTTCACTCTTACTTGTACAGCCTTTTAGAATTTTGAGTAACTCAGTCGTAAGAGCGTTGATTTCGTCCAAACTGAAAGTGTAGCTTAAAAACGGTGGGAACGTCGTTTCCGATTTTTTAAGGCGGGGTTTTGGGGGGTGTTCTAGTGGCCGTGGCCAGGATATCAAGGTCGCAATCTTTTGGGCGCAATAATTGGAGAAGGTTACCAGCAATCTACATACGGAATTTGGTGACTGTAACTTTAATTTTGTGGGAAATATTTTGCTTTTATCGAATTGCGATTTGCGGTGTATCGACATGTGCCTTCCAGTGGGAGTGGCACAAAAATATTAACACTCTGTCTGAAACAGATAACTACAAGTAAATATCAATAATATCAAGTCTCTATCTTCAATAGCGCCGAAAAATATTGCATTCATCCGGACAGACGTTCAGACGGACGAACAGCATGACAGACATAAAAAACCAATATACTATATTCACTTCGTGAACGAGTATAAACATATCCAGACTTTACTAGAACAAATTGGAAATTTTTTTAAGCACCTTATCAATGAGTAATTTCAAACAAAATAGTTTTAGTTTTATGACTTCTGGTTTACGTGTCAATTTTTAATAACAGGCTCAGTGATTTCTAGGGTGTCTCCTTTCTTCGTTACATAGTTTTGGTTGTTTTATGACTTTGAGCGTGCATAGTAGACGCACTGTATTGCAGGTGCACCGGATCTTGCCCTATGCCCTTTGCCCTTCCAAACCTGTTTGAGCCTATGGTTGTATTTCACAACTCAATGTAATAATAGAGTCAACAGGTTTTTCATTTACAATTTTTCTTTTTTGTCAATTCATTTCGTGTGTTCTTTGTGTTTACAATATGTTTAAATTTTCTAGCTTAGGATTAAATAGTTTTATTTATCATTCTATTTGTTAATTTAGTGTACTGTGATATAAGACGTTCTAGTTTTTCTTTGCGTATAATATAAAAATGACAGGCGCAGGTGTCACAACCGGTTGTTGTCTCGCTTGATGACCAGGGGCATATCGTCAAATGTTCTCCGTATTGCGATGTTGTAATTTTACATTTCTCGTATTTGACGAAATAGTCTCTGTATTCCGCAATCAGCTTTTGGTGGTCAGGAAAAATTACTCCTTCATACTCTGTTAGAAAATTGTCAATTTTCTTTATAATAGAGGTGATGCCAAATGTAGAAATTATCCCCATTGTACTGCACTTATTCAAAGCAAATTTATGACTGAAGAAGGTTTTGATACTCAGGCCTCTCTATAATTGTCCGAGTCCCTTTTTATTTCTCTTCCCATCTTTTTAGAAATTTTAAAGCATAAACGTGTTAAATCTATTTCTTCGTCGTTTCTGTAATTTACATTTAAATCTGATAGCCGTATATCGTATTTTCGTGTCTGTGCGCATTCAGGAATAATATGATTATAATATATGATTGTTATTTGATTTTTCAAAAGTGTATTCCAGCATAGGAATGTTGTAAAAAAGATGCCCAATCGTATAAACGATCTCCATAGTTCGCCATCAAACTCAATTTTATTTACATATTGATTTCAAACTAAAATGCATTGATTATCTGTTTTTCTATACCTAAAATGACACTTTACTGTGTCAAGTAGGGGGTGGTCAACTAATGTATCTGGCATTAAGAATTCAAACTGTTCCAGCCTTAACTGGATATATTCCTTATATGTTAACAATTGAATCCATTGCTCCTTCTCTAATCCTACAAAATTTCGTTTATGTTGTTGCATTCAGATCATGGGTGTGAAACATCTTGTTGTCGGAAACCCACACTTTACTTTCAACTGTAGATCTGCATAATATTCAAATCCGTAAATTATTTTATGGTCTTGTGGCTTTCTACACTTCCCCGCTTGTTTTAACTGCTGCGTAACCATTTTGGTTGACATCTGAATCAAACTAACATTGAAACAGTGTGCGCTCACCTTTTAAGACAGAGACTCTCAATCAATCTCATTAGTATGCTACATGGAGTGCAGACACGATGTTGAAAGTAGACAGGAACTCCTGCGTTTTGCTCGACTTTCAATATGTATTTGGAATCGATAATCAGGTTTTTGTTAAGGAGCTGGCATTCATGCAGGGTGGCTCAGTCATACCAAATTTTTTTCACTTTCAAACCACCCTACAATATAAAGGAACTAGACGAAGTATCTCAAAAGACAAATTGCATAGCCAAAGAATATGTAGATGGATTGGAGTGGGCTGATGGAGATATTTCATATGTAAGCCTGGACGATATTTTAACACCATTAAACAGTTTCGCCTCAGTCATTGTAAGGGGTGAAGCTAAGAAGCAATTTTTAAGCAAATATTTGAGTACAAACATAATCGACTTGGACCTTGAAGAAAGTTTAACGCACTTCCCTAGTTATTTTACAAATTGTAGAGTACACAAAAACTCTTCAAACCAATGTGCGCTAAATAATTTATTTAAAATTTTTGTAATAATGGAATGTTCAAATTTCGAAATAGATGAAAAATAAAAAATACATAAATTTTTTTAATTTGACATAAACGGTTTTATTTTATTTCCTCATTAACAATAATAATTGAAATGTGGTGCATTAAAACAATGATCATTAAAATTTTCATAAAAGTCCTTTACAAATCGAGCATTTTTCAGGGCGCATACGCCTTTATTTAGATGTGGGCCGCAGTCGGGGAAAAAATTGTTATTCAACTCATGTATTTGTTGATAGCCCTACTCAGAAACAACTCAAAAACAACAACTAAACCACTCAGAAACAACAACAAAAACCACTAAACAACACAGAAACAGCCACTAAACCACTTACAAACAGCAAAAAACCACTCAGAAACAGCGAAAAAAAACCACTAAACCACTCAGAAACAACAACAAAAACCACTAAACACCACAGAAACAGCCACTAAACCACACAGAAACAGCTGAGAAACAACAACTAAACCACTCAGAAACAACAACAAAAACCACTAAACCACTCAGAAACAGTGAAAAACCACTCAAAAGCAGCAAAAACTACTAAACCACTGGTTTTGTGTATAAGAAAATGAAGGAAAATCTTTTAAAGGAATTGACAAAGACAAGAAACAAATTAAAACGAAAATTTCAGAGTATAAAATTAGGGACAGCAGAAAATGAGTATCAATTAGAAGAAACATTTAAACCTATTACACAGCCCCTTCAAAAACGGATTAAGGGGAATATACTATCTAATCAGCCAATGACAATGAAAAAAGAAGAAAAAAAGATCATATAAAAAAGAAATGAAAGTAGATCAAGACTATGGGAATATATCAAACGTTGCATATGATGAGGAAACCACGGTCGTTCAATTCTATTCTCAACCTTATGTGTCAAGTGGAAGCAATAACCAGTCCACTGTAACAAGCAATGAGAATTTTAATTTCAACTTGAGTGAACTCGAGCGAATGGGTGAGCTTGATAAAGCCTTTGGCCCCTACAAGAAAAGTGGGGAAATGAAAGCTATTTCCAGCTCCCGACACTTCCTTATAAATAACGCTGCCAGTGGCGAACTAGGAGTTAAAGGCTTATTGGCCGTTGACAAGTTCGGACACTTCACTAATGAGCGATACAAAAAGAAATATGAGCTCCAATTGCTGGGCTTGCATATGGATAATGAGCAAAATATTGATGGACAAAACAGACGAATTAAAAACGTCGGTAACCCAATGGAAGAAAAAGACGCGGCTAACAAAAAATTTTCTACAGTCGAGAATCAACGAAGCGACGCAAGACTTGCACACACTTATAACTACAGAAATTAAAACACTAAAAATAATCTAGAGCGACTCATGGATAGCACAACAAGTGAAGGTGACATTACGAACAGGAAATATATAGATGAAAAAATAAATAATATAGAAAACTAACATAGAAAACTATATCTTTAAATATTTAACATCACAAAAAACGAGAATAATCGAAGTGGATGTTCTTCCCATGGGGACAGTAATAAAGGGAGTTGTTAAAAAACATGACTAAAAGAAGTATAATTAATGAGTTACACGCGCCAGCCCGTAAGAACTTCAAACGCCGACGGGTTATTTTAAAAGCAATTGATAACCTTTAGCAGGCAGACTTGGTGGAAATAGGAAAATACTCTTCATCGAATAAAGGCTACAAATTTCTTCTAACTGTTATCGACGCATTCTCTAAATATGCATGGGGAGTTACATTGAAATCAAAGTCAGCTTAAGAAGTTGCTGCCGCTTTGTCAAGTATTTTTAAAAATGGACGAATTCTCAAGAATTTACAAACCGATGATGGGAAAGAGTTCTTTAATGCTACTTTCAAAAATTTATGTGAAAAAAATAGTATTAATCACTATTCTACCTACAGCGGGTTAAAGGCGTCTATTGTTGAGCGTTTTAATAGAACGCTGAAGGAAATGATGTGGAGAAAGTTTAGCTTCAAGGGAACATTTCATTGGATTGATATGTAGAATAAATTGATTGACGAGTATAATCGAAAACATCATAGAACTATTAAAATGGAACCCATAAACGTGACTTCATTAAATGAAGATAAACTGCTATATACCGTTTACAATCATATTAAAATTTTTACTGGAGCAAAATTTCATGTGGGCGACTTCCCCACTACCCAAAATTGGACTACAGAAATATTTAAAATAAAACGAATACAAATGGGGTGCGTCACCCCACTACATATTTATTAGAAGACTATCGAGGTGCGCCGGTTCAAAGCGATTTCTATAAAGAAGAGCTAAGGAAAACGCGTTACCCGAGCACGTATCTAGTTGAAAAGATAATAAAAAGAAAAAATGACAGAGTTTTTGTTAAAGGGCTGGGGTTTCCCAATGAGCACAACTCGTGGATAAACAAGAATGAGGTGCTGTAAATAAAATCAGACAATCCCGACAAAGTCATAAAAACCACACGCTCAAAGTCATAAAAACATCATCCTCAAAAACATCACCCTCAAAAACATCACACACACACACGTACGCATACCGATCATCGAGCGAGGCGACACCTACGTATTCTATTACAGGTATTCTATCTGTAATAGAATACACTACTTTATTTTTCAATAAAAGGCCTTGAAATTAAATTCATACGATAATGTTTCTTTATTTATGTTTCGCTTACTTTTTATACACAGACAAAAACAAATTAATTTAACAATTTTTTCTTTTATTATTTTAAAACGATAACAATTTAAATACTAAATATTACATTGTATTTTTTTTTGTTTTTTTATTTTTTTTTTTATAAATATTTATACAATATTTCAAGGACTTATTCCATAATGGCCTCACGCAAATGTTTGGATGCCATCTTCTCTTATTTTTCTCTTATCATCTAAGGAACTTAATGTAATTTTCTTAACTCTATGAGTAAACAAATTATCGGTCTTTGACCTAAACATTAGCATAGTATGACTAAATTTTTTATTGTTAAATAAACAATCTTTATAACTATTTAAATTTAATTTATCTAAGCCACATTTTTTGACTCCCTTCGATTTTTTATACACCCCCACCTTCAACTGTTAGTGAGTACATTTTTGCCCTTCGGCCCACAAACTCTAGCATGCGTTTCCCACAGTTTTCATCCTTCATCATGCCCAATACTTTTTTATTGCACCTCTTGATCCCGTATTCTCTTGCTATCTCTTCGGGATATTCCGAAGTGTCAAACTTCATCTCCACGTCATTTCTTATATCTTCAAAGAAATCATCGGTCTTAATTGCATAAATGAACGAGTCTATGTCCATGTAATTTAACGTGACTGCCTCTTGGAACTTGGGCTTCATGTAATCATAGTGGAAATCATACATTTTCCACTTTGAAAACTCTAAAACCGTGAAGCCCAAGTACACATTATCATAAGTATTGTGTAGGCGCTTCATTTGAATAGCATACATGCCTTCAGACAATTGTGTTAAGAATGTACCCGTATTCTGAGGTAGGAGAAATGTTTATTACATCTAATGATGTCATTTCGTCTTCGGACAACCACTCGAAACCTGAATAGGGCAGATACTGTGACATGGGCCACCCGTAGAGATTATTTGCATCTAAATACATTAAGTATTCAGATGGCTTGCTACTGTCATACTCTGCTAGGGTATTTATGGTTGGCTTTCGGGTACCTTTGAATGCACTGCACTAAGCCACCGCGAATACCGTTCTGGATGAACATATACATGCCTATGTCTGTTAGCAATTGTAGCTCAACTGCTGTTGTCTTGAGCATTGCATCCCAAGACAGCCCAGGTGTCGTGTAGTAATGGGCTGGGTCGAGCGTGTAAATTTTCTGGCAGATTGCACTAAAGTTTTGAAAAACGTCTGCCAGTAAAAGAACATCTGTCTTGAGGTACAACTCCATATAGTCTTTAATGGTTTGGCAACCGAAAACAGACCAGACATGTTGAGCATGCGCATAATCATTTTCGGAACACTCGGAATTTGTGAGGCTATTAAAAAACTTGCTACGTGGAGGTAAAGAGCTCTCGCTTAAACGACTCACTGAATCTAAATATTCATATGGGAACACGCCCTTCCTACGGACAAGATTAAATTCATTGTCACGGGGGAAGAAACGTCTGACGCACTCAAATTTATCAATTGTTAAATTTGCACTTAGTGCATCTAGGCTTGTTGCCATGAAACGATATGTATCGAGAAATCTAATTTCAAGATTTTTATCGTGGGAGGCAATGTGCGTGTATTTCGACAACGAAATGTATAATTCTTTGTTGAGGGGGAGAACCTTTATCTCACCCTCAACTTTATTTAATTCCCTAACGAATAAATGTGAGTCGTATTTCGAGAAGTTATGGAAAAATACGCGGACAAAAGGTGCAATTTGATAGATTGAATGTTGCAGGCATTATGCGCTGCACCTCTAAACTGGCCAGTTAAATGGCAGTGGTCCCTGACACGATCAGCTCCTAATGTTTTATCACAAATATGGCAGTTGATGGCCATTTTAAAGTTATTTTCCTCGATCGGACTCATTACCATTGGCTTAACTGTTGAGAGATAAGTGGTATAAATTTCGTTAACGTCTCTAATTAGAGATTTAACGAAATTGACACCAGCGTTATCTCCCGTTTCTAAGACAAATTTATCTAGGGCAGAATTAAAGGCGCATTTAATAAGATATGAAAACGCTATGGGAACGTGTTCGCTAGTTGCCACTACATTATCGCTAACCCTAGAGTTTATGGGCCTAAGCATGCACTCGAAATCGGCGTATACTACAAAGGGTACATTTAGACTACGATTATAATTTTTAAAACTAAGACTTGCCTTTTCCGCCGTTGGCAAGGTTGACACCATTTTCCCACACTGCAGCTTGTGCTCCTCATACAACTTCTGTGTGTGGGAGTAGTTGAGGCAGGTTGCGCAAAAGAACAGCTCCTCCGTATGTCCGGTTAACTGCTTGCGCACAAGCCTGAAAAATAAAATAAACAAATGCATAAGTATTTTGTCATTACTGATAAAATGTAAATAGATTTTGAATACATACCTCGACAAATTCTTTATCCATACGAAATGGGCGCGACCTTCCTCCTCCAACAGCATTAGGCTAATGTGCCTCTCCTTCTCCTCCTCCGTCAAATAGAGTGGGCCGATCACCGCTCCAATTTCCTCATCGAACCCGAACACATTTATGCTGATGCTGGGGTTTTGCCTCTCAAACACTTTGATTTGCTTCAAAGCGAGAGGAAACTCCAGCTGCTCAAAATTAAGCGTGAGGTGCTCGCTTATTTGAATATGTGCGGCTTGTATATCTCCTATTCCATAGCTCGCACACCTGTTCGGGTTGCCTTGTGGTGTTTTTAATGCCGAAATCACTGCCCACTTAAAGCAACACTCATCGCTGTTTCTAATGTTTATCAGCGCCTTTTTTGCCTTTAGTATTTTAGGCAATGCGATCCAGCTGGATACTTAACGGTGTATTTATTATATTCAACTCCAGTCGAATAATTTTGGAAAGGCTCCAGCCACTTTCCTTCTCCTGGAATTCGTCCATTTTCACCATTATGTGAGCCGAATTGCCCATTGCCCGCGTTATAACTCCCATTGCAGTCTGATGGGACTTCACAGACTTGACAACTTCCTCATCAACGTATCTTACATACTCGGCGAACAGCTCGAAGTTTGCTTTCACAGAAGTGTGGAAATGCAAAATATTGTTGAGCAATGGGAGTAATGCCCGGGCCGCATCATCCATAAACTCTTCAGGCACTAGCACTTCTTCCTTGGTATTGCCAAAGGAGTAAGTACATATGCGGTTTTTGAAGCCGCTTGAAATTAAATTGACATGCTCATTTTCGGGCGTGAAAACATTGAGCTTATGGGAATTCGATCTAACGTGCATGCTCCATTTTACCTGTACGACATGTAAATTGCATGCGGTGCAATATACAGTAGGCCTTGAGATGAGGTTGGTGGTGGGAGGTCTGGGAGGTGACGGAGGCGGCTGCGATGGCGTTGGCGGCGACGGTGGTGAGGAGTCTTTTGGAGGTTGGTTCGGTGGTGGAGGCGGTGATGGCGTTGGCTGCGGCGGTAGAAATGACTCTCTTGGAGGTAGTTCTGGTGGCGTTAAGTCCGTTAGCGATGGCGGTGGGGGGAGCGACGGTGGTAAATCCGGTGGTGATAAGTCCGTTAGCGGTGGCGATGGGGTTAGCGATGGTAGTTGGGTTGTCGACGGTGGTAAATCCGATGGCAGTAGGTCCGTTGGCGGTGGCGGTCGGTTTAGCGGCGGCGGTGGCGGTAGGTCCGTTGGCGGTGGCGGTGGGGTTAGCAGCGGCGGTGGCGGTAGATCCGTTGGCCCGATAAACTACGTTATTAAAGTATTTGGGGGTGGCGTTGCGATCCATATTGTTGTTAACATTCACGTAGTTGCCCGAAGCAATATTGGAAATGATGTTGTTGTTGATTGATGCCATTTTTAAATTTTATTAAAAATTTGTTTTTCCGCACACACAATGAATTTGTTGAAATGCACAAATATTTTGTTTATAACGCACAAAGATTTTGGAATAAAACACAAAAAAAATTGTTAAAATTCACGAGGATTTGATTGTAGGTTTTTAAGACGCGATAGTACACAGACTACTGATACTGGCTCAATGAATGTAAGGAGCCTTTATAGACTAGGGATTGTCTGATTTTAATGTCATATTTACTTACAGAATACTAATCACAGGCTCAATCAGGTTTGAGTGGGCATAGGGCATAGGGCACGATCCGGTGCACCTGCAATACAGTGCGTCTACTATGCACGCTCAAAGTCATAAAACAACCAAAACAATGTAACGAAGAAAGGAGACACCCTAGAAATCACTGAGCCTGTTATTAAAAATTGACACGTAAACCAGAAGTCATAAAACCAGAATAATTATGAGAAAACAAATCCAGAAGCCCATCCATACATTACCTGCATACATGATTACTCCTTGAGCCTTGCCATAAACACACACACCCACCCTTGTCAGTAGGTGTCTATAGGCGTGAAATTGACGAACGAACCTTTGGGTTTCTTTGGGTTCCCACACCGTATAGAAAAATGGGCTGTTAAAACTCTTCAGAAAAGGGAGAGTAAATTAAATATTTTTAAGTCTGCGCACGTGGCTGATCGGACCCTTATCCACACCCGAAAAAGTAGCCGAGCAACCCGATGCGTGCACTTGTGCGCACGTGATCTCATTAGCCCTCACACTTCAAATCGGAATTTTAATGAGCGTCCCTTATCCCATCCCCGGAAAAGTAGTCGAACAAATCGATGCGTGCACTTGGGTGCACTTGTGTGCACAGGTTCTCATAATCCCTCACACCTCTAATCCGAATTTTAATGATCGGGCACCCACGCCACATCCGAAAAGGGAGAGGCAACAAAATTTAACGGCCATTTTCCTCAACTCCCCCCTCCTCCAAAGGTCACATAGGCCCATAAAACGATCGCTCCCCCCACCTCCTCTCCCTCAAAAGGGTCACTTGTGCCCAGAAAATGATCGCTCCCCCCACCTCCGCTAAGAAGCGAGCGTCACTTGCGCACATAAAACGATCGGTTCCCTCACCACCCCCGCAAAGGGGTCACGTAGCGCCATTAAATGATCGCTCCCCCCACTCCCACCACAAAAAGGGTCAGGGGACCTACATATTAATTAGGGTCACGTACCTGGGGACCTACATATTAATTAGGGTCACGTACCTGCACGTATGGTCATAAATCATTAATTATACACCCCAGTGTAATATAATTGACAGCTACTTCCTGTCACGGAACATACAGTTCCCTACTATTTCTGTGCCTCAAAAACGCATTCGTAAAGAGAAAATTGAGATTCCTAACTACATTACATATCTTTCAAACTTAGAAACACAATACAAAGGCAATGGATAAGGACACGGATTTCATTATTACATGGAAAAGTAAATCTTACGAACTCAAAACTAAGACTTGAAATATATAAGCTTAACAATTATAATTGGAATTAAAAACTCCAATCTCTTCGTAGTCATTCAAAACCATTTTGGAACATTTGTAAAGCAGTTAAAAAGAAAAAGCAACATTTGGCTTGCCTGTATGATAAGCACATGGCCTTCACAACCTGTGACGAAAAAGTTAATCTTTTGGGGGATTTGTTTCAGCGCAAACACCACCTTACCTCATCCAATTCCGACGCAGAAAAAATTAATTTAGTAACCAAGTCTTTCCTTGACATAAAAAGACTGAAGAAATTAACAAAATCACTACTATCGAAGTTGCTAGCATTTCAAAAGCACTAAGAACCAAGAAGTCCATCGTGCCTGGTGGTCTCACAAAAAATTTACCTAACAGCGGAGTAAAATTCCTAACCCTGCTGTTGCTGTGACTGCCTTGTTGCCAGCTATTACCCACATAGTTGGAAAATTGCTAAGGTTGTAACTATTTTGAAACCTGGTAAGCTTCTGATTGCCCTGGAAGCTATACACCTATTAGCTTGCTATCTTGCTTATCCAACTCATCAAAAAGCGCCTTACCTCACACCTAGAACAAAATTACATCTTAACTGCTGAGCATTATGGATTTAGAGCAGACTTTAATTGCACTCACCCACTCACCAACCTTCAAAATCATATTAGCGGAAGTCACACTTGACATTGAGGCTGCATTTGACACTGTAGTGGCATGAAGGGCTAGTACATATATTAAAAATCATTAATACTCCTATGTACCTTTGTAAAATCATAGAAAGATTTTTCTCTCTCCGACTCTTGTACGTTGAACTAAATGGCATACTATCTACCAAACGTCATATTTCCCCCAAGGCTCAGTAGTAGCCCCATCCCTTTATAATGTATATCTCATGACATTCCTTAGCAAGCAAATTGCACTCTTTCAATATTTGTTGATGACACAGCAATTTACAGTTCCAATCTCAGAATAGACCGGATAACAAAATCCCTTCAAGATTCCTTAATTGATATCGCGATCTACTATTATAAATGAAAAATTAAAGTCAACTCAACAAATACAAATGCAATTTTCTTCTCAAAAAAGGAAGCCTTGCCATTTACCGGCAAGTCCTTTATAAATTAATAATTCTCCTATACATTGGGTTGACGCCGTCAGTATTTAGGACTAAACTTTGGCAAAAAATTAACTTTTAACCACTACATTAAAATGACTATTTATAAAATTAATACCACTATTTGTCTGCTTTACCCTCTAATAAACAGGAAATCTAAATTATCAACCTTTCACAAACTTATTGTGGTTAAAACCATTTTCTTACATTTTATGATGTACGGGTCCTCAGTATGAAAACTTTGCGCACAAACCCATATTAAAACACTTAAAATATCTTAAAATAAATTACCAAAACTTAAATCTGCCTTATTATACAAACACAAAATTTATCCACCTTTTGGCTGGGATACCTACAATAAAAAAATTAATCTTAGCTCATATGGGGTCGTAAATGCGTGATTCACCACTCCAAAGATCAACAAACTGAGCTAAACTCAATTTATTGAATCTTGGGGAATGTTATCTATTTCAATAAACAAAATTCCTTTTGTCCTCATTCCTCTGACATAATCGACGATTAGCTTTAAAGGAAGTAGTTTTCTTTTAGTTTTTAAGTAGCTATGGTAGTAAGGTTTCTCTCCCATTTTGCCTTATTAAAAAATATCAATTGTAAAATGTATATATAAATTAAAAGATAAATACAACTTCGCAGATGAAAACCTTACACACAACACTGTTAACATATATTCACAAACTAACTTAAGAAAATTTGTATACCAAGGGATAAGACAACAAATAAATAAAAAAAACCAAGTAAGAACGTTGCAGTTGCACATGACCGACTGCGTATACTCGTTCACAGTACTGTAAAGTATTGTCTAGGCCCGGGTTCAAATCTCAGTCTACAAAGGTCCAGCTTTACAATAAATTTTTTAAGTTGCCGAGACACTATGCTGAAACAGGCATGGTAGTATAGAAAAGGGAGAGGGGCTCGTGTTAATTTGAGGCACGACTGCTACGCTCTGGCCTTCGGTTTCGTTCGCACGAATACCACGAAAGTCCAGTCGACGTCATACGGGTCGAGGCACCGCGACGCTCTAACTACTGAACAACTCTTGGGCTCGGAGCCACGATTAATACAAGCAACGAAAACTACAGGGCTGGGACGAGTTTCCGCCGACACTTGCAACAGCTACTATTATTAAGCTCGAGCCCTCGGGTTTTACATAAGAACTATCACTCGGGTCGTTGCCGTGATCAATATAGGCAACGAACGTTTAAATCCGAGGCGAATTGCCGCCGACGTTAAGTTCGCGCCCTCGGGTTTTACCCACGAACTATAGCTCGGGTCGCAGCCGCGATCGATATAGGCAGTGAACTTTCAAAGCCGGGGCGATTCTTGCCTGCGCTTAATAGACCCTGCTGCTCTGCTTCGTTTTCCCCCCTTCATACGAAATCACCCGTTCTCACACTCTGCGCCGTTCGGCTCTCTTTCCATGACTCCTTTTTCGGCAACGTGACTTTTGCCGCTACGCTGCGCACTCACTCTATTTTCTCCTCATTCGCCACCTGACGTTTGCTGCTGTCCTCGTTCACTATTCGCGCCGAGCTCACGAGCCTCGGCCACTCTTCGGCTTTATGGTTCGCGTACCGGTAGGTTCAGTCACGCCTCGTTCTCAATTTATTATTCGCGTCACACACGTCTGTGCTCTTCAACATCTCGATCGCAAGTCTCGAGCTTGGGCTTTGGCTGCCCCTCGAAACTCGAAGCTTCCTACCACGCAGCTTTTGCTCTCATGGTGTAAAGCACTACCCCATGCGCGCTCTCTCTTGTCGGAGTGGCGTTGCAACTCTCAACGGTTACGCCACCGTTCCGACCTCTGGAGCCCTTTATCTTACTTAACGCTGAGTTCGTTCTTTTACGCGTTCCTTGCGACTTATTTAATAGCTTCAAAATTAATTTAACCTAATACTATCACTTAATAATATAAACTTAACAATGTATATGCATTTTGCGCTCCTTCCGCCTTACTCAATTCGACTTAAGCCTAAGCTCTTTTATTATTTATTGCGGCGTCGCCAATCCCGCGTCACACCCCCCCACCCTTTTCTTCCTTAAGGACGATGGCCAAGGTACGATCCCGGTGTACGATCACGCCATGCATCAATCCTCCCTCCATGAGCGTCGTCCGGGATCGGCGAGTTCCGCGCATTGTCCTGGGCAAGCGGGTCCTTATGCGCTCCAATAATCGAGGGTCAGTCAGCCCGTCGGGGGTGAGTACGACGTACTAGTCGCTCCGCCTCTGTCAGTTCAGGGCCGAAATGCCCTATGGCCGGTGGTTCTCGAGCATTCTTTGGCGCCGATTCGGATCGGATCGAGGAGATCGGTCCTCGGCCAGTTCGACGATCTCCAGACCCCAACCGTCTACACCTTCGAAAAGATTCTCGACCTTCTCCAACAATTCGGCCATCTCCGGTGACCATGCTCGTTGGGTGCAGATTTCCCTTGCCTTCGTCAACGGAGCGCGCGGGGACGGTGATCCGTACGGCTCGTCAATACAACTGGGACACGGCGGTTTAACGGCCGATAATTGCCGTACCCCGCGGACACGCTCAACGGTGACCTGGCGACCTTCTCCCATCCGACATTTGGAGCAGCATCGGTCACCGAGTCGTCCATCGCCCTTCCGTTTCGTTTGCTGGCCGTTGTGGCAGGCGACGCTAGTGGAACATCCCGCACCAGCCGCATGCTGATCCGGTTGAAGGTGCTAGTTGCGTCGACTTCCCAACGAGCTGCCGGGAACGATCGACGGAATAGGGGTTCGTCGTCCTCCTCGTCCTCAAACTCCACTGGGTACCCAGATAGCGCGGGTGGTGGCGGATGGGGGGTTTCTCCAAGCATTGGGGTCGATACCACCTCTTCTCTTCCGTCGATGTCGGTGCAAGTTGGCTCCTCTGGGTCCAACGTCGAGGTGTCCATGGCCTCCCTAAGATTGGACGACGGTTCCGCGTACTCACGGGGTCCGCCGTCCGACTGGTCCGTCCAAGGATCCTCCGCAGACGTCGCGACCTCTCCTGGGCTCATCTCATAGTCTGTTGGACGGTCGTCAGTGTCATCCACTTCCATCGCTGACTCATCCGGCGCGAGTTGGGCTGGCAACGGTGGCGGGGACTCCGGGAACTCAACGTATGATCCCTCCGTTCGTGCGTGGGGCACCGACACGCACATCGCCGTACGTTCCACCCGCTGGACAGAGACTCACCCGTCGTATACCTCCACAAAATTTTCCTGGCCGATTTACACCTGGTGGTCATATAACGGAGGTGGAGGTGCGTCGTATTGGCGACCATAGAATGTGCTTCGCCGGCGGGTGTCCCGATATCGTTGCTGCTCGTGAGGTTCCGGGGCTGGTTCGGTATTTCTGTCGTCTTCTTCGGTGTTTTCCTCTTCGTCCTCGACTGTATACGCCGGCCTCTCTTCTCGTCGTGACCACGGGTCGTCGAGTGGGGTGTAGTTCCCCGCTCCACTATCGCCATCGTCGTCCTCGACCGTATACGCCGGCCTCTGCTCTCGTCGTTACCATGGGTAGTCGATCGGGGTGTAGCCTCCCGCCGCGTACCCGGTGTGTTGATAGGGGTATCGCTCGGTCGAGTGGCTGCTCTCGCCCACATCCCGGTTCATGGCTGGCGGGCTCATCTCCTCGCCGCCTGACTCCTCATCACTAATGACGACGACGTTGTCGTCCATCTGTGGAATACTAATCGATATACTTAACTTCAGATCTCTTCTCCTAGCAGTGCAGCTTAAACTTGGTCTTTTACGGTTATAGTGTAAGATCTGATTACAACTAGTTTACACTTTTGGGGTTAATTCTGATTTAGGTTAGACTACGTTAGTTAGATCAATTCTACGTCGCAGGGTTGCGTCGCCAGCCCGTCTGAGCCTTCATCCTGGGCTCAATCCTCGCCGTTGTCGTCATCTATGGCAGTCACCTGGTAGAAAGGTTTCAACTCTGCGATGTTGGCCACCCGCATCTTTCGGCTGCCTTCTTGAGACAAACGCACGACGTTGGGCGACAAAAATTATGTCACCCTACTCTCATGAAATAGGATATTTGACTCCGAACTCGAAGCCTTAATGTTGTCGGTTACACTCACAAAAATTGGAATAATAATAATCAATGAACATTCTACCAATATTACAATTACTGATCTAATGGAAGTAGCCCAAGTTAAAGTTTTACTAAATGATGATTTTTTACATTTTATAATAAAATATCCTATGCCTAGCTTAGTATGTACGAAAATGAATTTACATCCCGTTCAACACAACGGCACTATTCTTAACTTCGCCGAAGATAACAACATAGCCGACTGTGGTAATCAAGTAATGCCGATTGGTAACTGTAGTACCGCCCTCACAACAACTTTCTGCAAAAAATTGCCCTACACAACTTTCGCACAGCAACTTCACTCGTCAAAAAATCTCCGGGCCCAGCAACATCAGCGCTCCTTAATATAACGGGCCACCGAGAAATACTGAGCTTGCCGTACTTGCAGAAGTTAATTATGGAAAACCTGCGATTCATTGGCCAAAAAGAAGAGGGGCTAATAAGCTGGCCTATAATATCTGGAGTGGCCGTGATCATCTTCTTGGTCCTCTGTTATACCTTATCCAAACTTTACCAGAAGCACCAGAGAGAGCGACGCCAGCATGATCTTCAAGTTATCATCGACGGTTTCCAGAAGTCTGTGGACGTCCTACACTTAAGCAGGGGAGGAGTTAACACGATCGCCCAGCAACAAAAAAGTTGCCAAGCCGATCACGCATAGCGGGCATGATAATTGTGCAAGGTCAGCAACATATGCGGATATTGCACAACTACAGAAGTGCAAGCCTCAGTTCGCGATAATGTTGCGGGCAATGCTCCGCAGCATAAGCAACAGTTATGTGACACCACTCATGAGGCGCGGGGTCAGCACTTTTAGGGCATAGGGCTAGCTTTGGTTATGAGAAACAATGTTCTTAGTTTTTAGTTGATTTTTGGAAATAAATCGCGCCGGTCATATCCCGCTACATTCAAAGTCTTGTCATTTTGCGTAACACCGCGCATTATTAACATTTAATAATAATCTACCTGCATCGGCCATAGCCCCGCTAGTCGCGCATCTTGTTATTATTTTGTAACCCAGGAATTGCTTAATTGGCGCCCAACGAGACATCGTAAAACCATCGATCGAAAAAAATAAATAAACAAAAACCAAAAAACCACATTGAACACCAACTGACGACACCAAAACCAACCGACGGCAGTAGCGAGCATCTAAATTTGTTAAGATAATATAAGAGCATGTAAGTAACAAGTTGAGACGACAAATACCCTGATGTGCTCAGAGAACAAATCGGGAAATCTTGTTATGTCTACGTCGATGACGTAATTATCTTTTCAGAAAATATGGATAATCATGTCAAACACATCGCATAGGTCTTAAATAAATTGTACGAAGCCAACATTTGGGCTTCACGCGAAAAATCGCATTTTTGTAAAGAAAGTGTTGAATATTTAGGCTTTGCCGTTTCACGTGGAGGTAGAAGCAGTCCGTAACTACGAAAAACCAACCACACTTTTCAATGTCAGGTCATTCCTCGGGTTAGCAAGTTATTATAGATGTTTTATCAAAATCTATGGCGTCTATAGCAAAACCTATAAGTGACATTCTAAAAGGCGAGAACGGCAAAGTAAGCGCTGGACAGTCAAAGAAAAGCCCAGAAATGTTACATATCAATGTATACTCAACCAACAAGAAATATTTTTATACCTCCACAGATAAATTTTCAAAATTTGCAACTGTCCAACCCAAAGCTTCTAGAACGATAATAGATATACAATCAGCAATTCTGCAACTTAAAATTTATTATCGCCATGCCAAAACAATATACTGTGACAACAAACCCTCCATAAAATCAGAAACAATAAAAACACTATTAAGCAACCAATATAACGTTCAAATTATAAATGCACCACCACTCCACAGTACATCAAACGGTCAGATAGAAAGATTCCATAGCACGTTCTGGGTGATATTGCAAGATGCCTGGCAGCCCAAAGAAAAATCACTGTCACAGTTGAGACGATACTTCAAGCAACTATTGAATACAACAAAACTGCTCACTCGGTTACCGACAAGCGTCCGATTGATATAATCCATTCATCCTCCCCAGAACTTGATGTTGTAATTAAAGATAAGGTTCTTAAGGTGCAACAGCTTCGAATGAAAAGGTTAAATGAAGTCAGGCAGGATAGGCAATTCCAACAAACGGTTAGGAAACAAACTTACGCCTTTATATGCCGAAGAGAGAGTTGACGCAGACTTGGCGACAAACGTCTTAATAAAAGGGAGGGTGGTCCACAAGGACAATATAAGATAGCACTAATCTTTTACTTTCATTTATATCTTAGGATTTAGGTTGCATTATTTCTTGCCTTAATGACGACAGCCAAACTCACTGACTACACTAACCCAAACTACATACCAATCATAGATAGGGACATAACAAATTGGAAGGAATACTTAAGAAGGAATACTCAGTACTTAAAGCACTCAACCAACTTGACCATGTACTCAGCAGTAGTAAAAGAAACAGAAGAATTACGAAATCATTTCCCTCAATCACAAATGAGACAGATATTGGACTCAGACGTACGACACATGCGGACTCTTATAGCTACAGTAAATATCCATCATCGACACGCTAGAAGCATTATCTTATTAGGCACCGCTTTAAAAAGTGTAGCCGGAACTCCAGATTTTGACGACTTCGAGAAACTAAAATTTACACAGAAAGAGGTCATAGATTCAGAAAACAGACAGATAACAATTAACACGAAGATACAGGAACAAACAAATAAACTAACGAACGTGGTAAGCCTCATAGTAAAAAATGCAAAAATAAGACAGATAAACACAGAACATTTGTACGAAACACTAATCTTAAGAAATAGGATAATTATCTCCGAACTCGAAGCTCTTAATGTTGTCGGTTACACTCACAAAAGTGAAATAATCAACCCAGCGATTTTAGACTCCAATGATTTGGAAAATATAATAAATGAACATTCTACCAATATTACAATTACTGATCTAATTGCAGTAGCCCAGATTAAAGTTTTACGGGATGATTTTTTACATTTTATAATAAAATATCCTATGTACGAAAATAAATTTACATCCCGTTCAACACAACGGCACTATTCTTAACTTCGCCGAAGATAACAACATAGCCGACTGTGGTAATCAAGTAATGCCGATTGGAAACTGTAGTACCGCCCTCACAACAATATTCTGCAAAAAATTGCCCTACACAACTTTCGCACAGCAACTTCACTCGTCAAAAAATCTCCGGGCCCAGCAACATTAACGCTCCTTAATATAACGGGGCACCGAGAAATGCTGCGCTTTCTGTACTTGCAGAAGTTAATTATGGAAAACCTGCGATTCATTGGCCAAATAGAAGAGGTACTAATAGGGTGGCCCATAATATCTGGAGTGGCCGTGATCATCTTCTTGGTCCTCTGTTATACCTTATCCAGATTTTACCAGAAGCATCAGAGAGAGCGACGCCAACATGATCTTCAAATTATCATCGACGGTTTCCAGAAGTCCGTGGACGTCCTCCACTTACGCAGGGGAGAAGTTAACACGATCGCCCAGCAACAAAAAAGTTGCCAAACCGATCACGCATAGCGGGCATGATAATTGTGCAAGGTCAGCAACATATGCGGATATTGCACAACTACAGAAGTGCAATCCTCAGTTCGCGATAATGTTGCGGGCAATGCTCCGCAGCATAAGCAACAGTTATGTGACACCACTCATGAGGCGCGGGGTCAGCACTTTTAGGGCATAGGGCTAGCTTTGGTTATGAGAAACAATGTTCTTAGTTTTTTGTTGATTTTTGGAAATAAATCGCGCCGGTCATATCCCGCTACATTCAAAGTCTTCTCATTTTGCGTAACACAGCGCATTATTAACATTTAATAATAATCTACCTGCATCGGCCATAGCCCCGCTAGTCGCGCATCTTGTTAATCTTTTGTAACCCAGGAATTGCTTAATTGGCGCCCAACGAGACATCGTAAAACCCTCGATCGGTTAAAAAAAAAAAAAATTAATATACAAAAACAAAAAAACAACATTGAACACCAACTGACGACACCAAAACCAACCGACGGCAGTAGCGAGCATCTAAATTTGTTAAGATAATATAAGAACATGTAAGTAACAAGTTGGGACGACAAATACCCTGATGTGCTCAGAGAACAAATCGGGAAATCTTGTTATGTCTACGTCGATGACGTAATTATCTTTTCAGAAAATATGGATAATCATGTCAAACACATCGCATAGGTCTTAAATAAATTGTACGAAGCCAACATTTGGGCTTCACGCGAAAAATCGCATTTTTGTAAAGAAAGTGTTGAATATTTAGGCTTTGCCGTTTCACGTGGAGGTAGAAGCAGTCCGTAACTACGAAAAACCAACCACACTTTTCAATGTCAGGTCATTCCTCGGGTTAGCAAGTTATTATAGATGTTTTATCAAAATCTATGGCGTCTATAGCAAAACCTATAAGTGACATTCTAAAAGGCGAGAACGGCAAAGTAAGCGCTGGACAGTCAAAGAAAATGCCAGTCAACTTTGATTAAAGTCAGTGTCACGCATTTGAGAAGCTTAAAGAGGTTCTTGCGTCTGAAAATGTGATGTTACTCTATCCGGTTTATAAAAAAGCGTTCAAATTAACAACATATGCCTCCTCCTTTGGCTTGGGAGCAGTCTTGTCTCAAGAGGGAAAACCCATAACCATGATTTCTACGACATTGAAAGATAGACAGGAAAACTTCGCAACAAATGAACTTGATCTACTCGCTATAGTGTGGGCTCTGAAAGCTCTCAGAAACTACCTATATGGAGTAAAAAATTTAAACATTTTTACAGACCACCAACCTTTGACGTTCGCGGTTTCAAATCGCAACCCAAACAGAAAAATTAAGTGTTGGAAGGCTTTAATAAACGAATATAACGCGAACATGTAGCTGGCCAAATACTAATAGAAGAAAGTAAAAAAAGTAAAATGGTTTCTGATCGCACGGTTATTCTGTTTGGTGAGAAAATTCGACGTCAAATAAACTTCTCAAACAGAGATACGCTAATCGAGAGGATAAAGACGTTGTAAATGCAATTTATTGCGATCTTCCAATGCAGCATTCGTGCAGCATAAGTTGGTAGAAACATTCCCAAAAACAACAAAATGAACAGAAAGAGATTGTTGTTGCAGAACACAATAGGGCCCATAGGGCCGCCCAAGCGAACGTTAAACACATTCAACAAGAATATTATTTTCCAAAAATGAGCAAGTTGGCAATAGAGGTTGTTGCAAATTTGCAAAATTTGCCAAACAGCAAAATACGACCGCCATCCGCAGAGGCAGGTACTTGGAAAAACACCTATTCCTTCCTATGTTAGTATAATGTTACATATCGATGTATATGTAACAATGTATATTGCGAGATGCCTGGCAGCCCAAAGAAAAATCACAGTCACAGTTGAGACGGTACTTGAAGCAACTATTGAATACAAGAAAACTGTTCACTCGGTTACCGACAAGCGTCCGATTGATATAATCCATTCATCCTCCCCAGACCTTGATGTTGTAATTAAAGATAAGGTTCTTAAGGCGCCACAGCTCCAAATGAAAAGGTTGAATGAAGTCAGGCAGGATAGGCAATTCCAACAAACGGTTAGGAAACAAACTTACGCCTTTATACGCCGAGGAGAGAGTTGACGCAGACTTGGCGACAACAGTCTTAATAAAAGGGAGTGTGGTCCACAAGGACAATATAAGATAGCACTAATCTTTTATTTTCATTTATATCTTAGGATTTGTGTTAAATTACTTCTTGCCACAATGACGACAGCCAAACTCACTGACTACACTAACGCAAACTACATACCAACCATAGATGGGAACGTAACAATTTGGAAGGAATTCCAGTACTTGAAGCACTCAACCAACTTGACCATGTACTCAGCAGTAGTAAAAGAAACAGAAGACGTACGACACATGCGGACTCTTATAGCCACAGAAAATATCTATCAACGACACGCTAGAGGCATTAACTTATTAGGCACCGCTTTAAAAATTGTAGCCGGAACTCCAGATTTTGACGACTTCGAGAAACTAAAATTTACACAGAAAGAGGTCATAGATTCAGAAAATAGACAGATAACAATTATCACGAAGATAAATAAATAAATAAACTAACAAACGTGGTAAACCTCATATTAAAAAATGCAAAAATAAAACAGATAAATACAGAACATTTATACGAAACACTACACTCAAGAAATAGGATAATTGTCTCCGAAGCCTTAATATTGTCGGTTACACTCACAAAAATTGAAATAATCAACCCCGCGATTTTAGACTCCAATGATTTAGAAAATATAATTAATTAATATTCTACCAATATTACAATTACTGATCTAATGGAAGTAGCCCAAATTAAAGTTTTACTAAATGATGATTTTTTACATTTTATAATAAAATATCCTATGCCTAACTTAGTATGTACGAAAATAAATTTACATCCCGTTCAACACAACGGCACTATTCTTAACTTCGCCGAAGATAACAAAATAGCCGACTGCGGTAATCAAGTAATGTCGATTGGAAACTGTAGTACCGCCCTCACAACAACATTCTGCAAAAAATTGCCCTACACAACTTTCGCACAGCAACTTCACTCGTCAAAAAATCTCCGGGCCCAGCAACATCAACGCTCCTTAATATAACGGGCCACCAGGAAATACTGAGCTTGCCGTACTTGCAGAAGTTAATTATGGAAAACCTGCGATTCATTGTCCAAATAGAAGAGGGACTAATAAGGTGGCCTATAATATCTGGAGTGGCCGTGATCATCTTCTTGGTCCTCTGTTATACCTTATCCAAACTTTACCAGAAGCACCAGAGAGAGCGACGCCAGCATGATCTTCAAGTTATCATCGACGGTTTATAGAAGTCCGTGGACGTCCCACACTTAAGCAGGGGAGGAGTTAACACGCTCGCTAAGCAACAAAAAAGTTGCCAAGCCGATCACGCATAGCGGGCATGATAATTGTGCAAGGTCAGCAACATATGCGGATATTGCACAACTACAGAAGTGCAAGCCTCAGTTCGCGATAATGTTGCGGGCAATGCTCCGCAGCATAAGCAACAGTTATGTGACACCACTCACGAGGCGCGGGGTCAGCACTTTTAGGGCATAGGGCTAGCTTTGGTTATGAGAAACAATGTTCTTAGTTTTTAGTTGATTTAGGATTTGGGTTACATTACGTCTTGCCACAATGAAGACAGCCAAACTCACTGACTACACTAACGCAAACTACATACCAATCATAGATGGGGACTTAATAATTTGGAAGGCATTTCAGTACTTAAAGCACTTAACCAACTTGACCATGTACTCAGCAGTAGTAAAAGAAACAGAAGAATTACGAAATCATTTCCCTAAGTCATGAGACAGATATTGTTCTCAGACGTACGTCACATGCGGACTCTTATAGCCACAGAAAATATCCATCATCGACACGCTTGAAGCATTAACTTAATAGTCACCGCTTTAAAAATTGTAGCCGGAACTCCAGATTTTGACGCATTCGAGAAACTAAAATTTACACAGAAAGAGGTCATAGATTCAGAAAATAGACAGATAACAATTATCACGAAGATAAATAAATAAATAAACTAACAAACGTGGTAAACCTCATATTAAAAAATGCAAAAATAAAACAGATAAATACAGAACATTTATACGAAACATTACACTCAAAAAATAGAATAATTACCTCCGAACTCGAAGCTCTTAATGTTGTCGGGTACACTCACAAAAATTGAAATAATCAACCCCGCGATTTTAGACTCCAATGATTTGGAAAATATAATCAATGAACATTCTACCAATATTACAATTATTGATCTAATGGAAGTAGCCCAAATTAAAGTTTTACTAAATGATGATTTTTTACATTTTATAATAAAATATCCTATGCCTAACTTAGTATGTACGAAAATAAATTTACATCCCGTTCAACACAACAGCACTATTCTTAACTTCGCCGAAGATAACAACATAGCCGACTGTGGTAATCAAGTAATGCCGATTGGAAACTGTAGTACCGCCCTCACAATAACATTCTGCAAAAAATTGCCCTACACAACTTTCGCACAGCAACTTCACTCGTCAAAAAATCTCCGGGCCCAGCAACATCAACGCTCCTTAATATAACGGGCCACCGAGAAATACTGAGCTTGCCGTACTTGCAGAAGTTAATTATGGAAAACCTGTGATTCGTTGGCCAAATAGAAGAGGTACTAATAAGGTGGCCTATAATATCTGGAGTTATCATCGACGGTTTCAAGAAGTCCGAGGACGTCCTACACTTAAGCAGGGAGGAGTTAACACGAGCGCCCAACAACAAAGAAGTTGCCAAGCCGATCACGCATAGCGGGCATGATAATTGTGCAGGGTCAGCAACATATGCGGATATTGCACAACTACAGAAGTGCAAGCCTCAGACCGTGACAATGTTGCGGGCAATGCTCCGCAGCATAAGCAACAGTTATGTGACACACTTTAAGGGCATAGGGCTAGCTTTGGTCATAAGAAACACTGTTCTTAGTTGATTTTTGAAAATAAATCGCGCCGGTCATATCCCGCTACATTCAAAGTCTTCTCATTTTGCGTAACACCGCGCATTATTAACATTTAATAATAATCTACCTGCATCGGCAGTAGCCCCGCTGGCCACGCATCTTATTATTATTTTCTAACCCAGGAATTGCTTAATTGGCGCCCAACGGGAAATCGTAAAACCCTCGATCGGTTAAAAAAAATAAAATTAATATACAAAAACAAAAAAACAACATTCAAAACCAACGACACCAGAACCAACCGACGGCAGCAGCGAGCATCTAAATTTGTGAAGATAATATAAGATAAGATAATATACATGTAAATAACAAGTTGGGTGTCTTTGCAGAACCAAATGAGGCACTCCCATACAACACGAATATCATTGGTACTATCCGGACAGAAAATGAAGACCCCATATATTCAAAATTATATCCATATCCAATGGGCGTCTCAGACTTTGTAAATTCAGAAACCCAAGCTATGTTAAAGGACGGTATAAACCGACCATCTCGGTCACCCTATAACAGCCCCGTTTGGATAGTAACCAAAAAAGGGACCGATGAGAATGGAAATACAATAAACCTTTGGTGATAGATTTCAGAAAACTTAATTTAAAAACGACGGACGACAATACCCTGATGTGCTCAGAGAACAAATCGGGAAATCTTGTTATGTCTACGTCGATGACGTAATTATCTTTTCAAAAAATATGGATAATCATGTCAAACACATCGCATAGGTCTTAAATAAATTGTACGAAGCCAACATTTGGGTTTCACGCGAAAAATCGCATTTTTTAAAGAAAGTGTTGAATATTTAGGCTTTGTCGTTTCACGTGGAGGTAGAAGCAATCCGTAACTACGAAAAACCAACCAAACTTTTCAATGTCAGGTCATTCGTCGGGTTAGCAAGTTATTATAGATGTTTTATCAAAGTCTATGGCGTCCTTAGCAAAACCTATAAGTGACATTCTAAAAGGCGAGAACAGCAAAGTAAGCGCTGGACACTCAAATAAAATCCCAGTCAGCTTTGATTAAAGTCAGTGTCACGCATTTGAGAAGCTTAAAGAGTTTCTTGCGTCTGAAAATGTGATGTTACTCTATCCGGTTTATAAAAAAGCGTTCAAATTAACAACAGATGCCTCCTCCTTTGGCTTGGGAGCAGTCTTGTCTCAAGAGGGAAAACCCATAACCATGATTTCTACGACATTGAAAGATAGACAGGAAAACTTCGCAACAAATGAACTTGATCTACTGGCTATAGTGTGGGCTCTGGAGTAAAAAATTTAAACATTTTTACAGAACTCCAACCTTTGACGTTCGCGGTTTCAGATCGCAACCCAAACACAAAAATTAAGTGTTGGAAGGCTTTAATAAACGAATATAACGCGAACATGTATCTGACGCGTTATCACGGCATTATATCCATACCCTAGAAGATGACACACAGTCTGATATTGCCACAATACAGAGCGAAGTATCACTTACCTATACTATAGGGTCATCGGACAAGCCAATCAACTGCTTTCGAAATCAAATACTAATAGAAGAAAGTAAAATGGCTTCCGATCGCACGGTTATTCTGTTTGGTGAGAAAATTCGACGTCAAATAAACTTTTCAAACAGAGATACGCTAATCGAGAGGATAAAGACGTTGTAAATGCAATTTATTGCGATCTTCCAATGCAGCATTCGTGCAGCATAAAGTGGTTAGAAACATTCCCAAAAACAACATTTCGACACACGAAACTAATAGTAACTGACATCGTAAATAAAAATGAACAGAAAGAGATTGTTGTTGCAGAACACAATAGGGCCCATAGGGCCGCCCAAGAGAACGTTAAACAAATTCTACAAGATTATTTTTTTCCAAAAATGAGCAAGTTGGCAATAGAGGTTGTTGCAAATTTGCAAAATTTGTTAACAACAAAATTCGACCGCCATATGATGAAATGTTACATATCGATGTATACTTAATCAACCAGAAATATTTTCTTACCTCCATACATAAATTTTCAAAATTTGCAATTGTCCAACCCATAGCTTCTAGAACGATAATAGTTATACAATCAGCAATTCTGCAACTTAAAAATATTTATCGCCATATCAAAATAATATACTGTGACAACGAACCCTCCATAAAATCAGAAACAATAAAAACACTATTAAGCAACCAATATAACGTTCAAATTATAAATGCACCACCACTCCACAGTACATCAAACGGTCAGATAGAAAGATTTCATAGCGATATTTTATAGTGATATTGCGAGATGCCTGGCAGCCCAAAGAAAAATCACAGTCACAGTCGAGACGGTACTTGAAGCAACTATTGAATACAAGAAAACTGTTCACTCGGTTACCGACAAGCGTCCGATTGATATAATCCATTCATCCTCCCCAGAACTTGATGTTGTAAATAAAGTTAAGGCTCTTAAGGCGCAACAGCTCCAATAACCTATAACGTGCGACACATGCGGACTCTTATAGCCACAGTATCCAACATCCACACGCTAGAAGCATTAACTTATAAGGCACCGCTTTAAAAATTGTAGCCGGAAACTCGAGATTTTGACGACTTCGAGAAACTAAAATTTACACAGAAAGAGCTCATAGATTCAGAAAACAGACAGATAACAATTAACCCGAAGACACAGGAACAAATAAATAAACTAACATACTTGGTAAACCTCATAGTAAAAAATGCAAAAATAAAACAGATAAATACAGAACATTTATACAAAACACTACTCTCAAGAAATAGGATAATTATCTCCGAACTCGAAGAGTAATACGGAACTGTATGTTCTGTGACAGGAAGTAGCTGTCACTTTTATTACCCTGCATGCAGGTACGTGACCCTAATTAATATGTAGGTCGCCAGGTACGTGACCCTAATTAATATGTAGGTCCCCTGACCCTTTTGTGGTGGGAGTGGGGGGAGCGATCATTTAATGGCGCTACGTGATCCCTTTTGCGGGGGTGGGGGGTGAGGGAACCGATCGTTTTATGGGCGCAAGTGACGCTTTTGAAGGAGAGGAAGTGGGGGGAGCGATCGTTTTATAAGCCTATGTGACCTTTGGTGGAGGGGGGAGTTGAGGAAAGTGGCCGTTAAATTTTATTGCCTCTCTCTATGCGGATGTGGCGTGGGTGCCCGATCATTAAAATTCGGATAAGAGGTGTGAGGTCTTATGAGAACAAGTACACCCAAGTGCACGCATCGACTTGTTCGACTACTTTTCCGGCGATGGGATAAGGGACGATCATTAAAATTCCGATTTGAGGTGTGAGGGCTAATGAGATCACGTGCGCATAAGTGCACGCATCGACTTGTTCGGCTACTTTTTCGGGTGTGGGATAGGGGTCCGATCAGCTACGTGCGCAGACTTATAAATATTTAATTTACTCTCCCTTTTCTGAAGAGTGTTAACAGCCCATTTTTTTATACGGTGTGGGAACCCAAGGGCGATGCACAAAGGTTCGATCGTCAATTTCACGCCTAGAGACACCTACTGACAAGGGTGGGTGTGTGTATGGCAAGGCTCAAGGAGTAATCATGTATGCAGGTAATGTATGGATTAGTCTAGTTTTATGATTTCTGGTTTACGTGTCAATTTTCAATAACAGGCTCAGTGATTTCTAGGGTGTCTCCTTTCTTCGTTACATTGTTTTGGTTGTTTTATGACTTTGAGCGTGCATAGTAGACGCACTGTATTGCAGGTTCACAACTCAATGTAATAATAGAGTCAACAAGTTTTTGATTTACAAGTTTTCTTTTTGTCAATTTATTTCGTGTTTTCTTTGTGTTTACAATATGTTTAAGTTTTCTAGCTTAGGATTAAATAGTTTTATTTATCATTCTATTTGTTAATTTAGTGTACTGTGATATAAGACGTTCTAGTTTTTCTTTGCGTATAATATAAAAGTGGCAGAGGCAAGTGTCAAAACCGGTTGTTGTCTCGCTTGATGACCAGGGGCATATCGTCAAATGTTTTCCGTATTGCGATGTTGCTATTTTATATTTCTCGTATTTGACGAAATATTCTCTGTATTCCACAATCAGCTTTTGGGGATCAGGAAAAATTACTCCTTCACACTCTGTTAGAAAATTGTCGATTTTCTTTATAATAGAGGTGATGCCAAATGTAGAAATTATCCCCAATGTACTGTACTTCTTCAAAGCAAATTGATGACTGAAGAAGGTTTTTGATACATATACGTCAGTCTCTTTTTTTAAAAAAAAGTTCTCTATAATTGTCCGAGTCCCTTTTTATTTCTCTTCCCATCTTTTTAGAAATTTCAAAGCATAAACGTGTTAAATCTATTTCTTCGTCGTTTCTGTAATTTACATTTAAATCTGATAGCCGTATATCGTATTTTCGTGTCTGTGCGCATTCAGGAATAATATGATTATAATATATGCTTGTTATTTGATTTTTCAAAAGTGTATTCCAGCATAGGAATGTTGTAAAA
>JAWNMW010000426.1:0-53709 GCA_035043565.1 Drosophila robusta | reverse complement strand
AAACTAACATTTGCAGACGTCGACGGTATCTCGCCTCGACTCCGTAGTTTCCCGCTGTTCATACTGATCGCGGCCACGAGCCCGAGATAGCTCGTAGTGGACCCCGAGAACACGGACGGAGATATAACCGTCTTGTAGTTAAGGTGTTGCGGTATTACAACTTAACACCGTGTGTTACATCGGCTGCAACTTCGCTGCGCCCATATGAACCCGAACGACGAACGCCCAAACATAGTAAACGAGACCCGAACTAACACGGGCCTCTCTCTTCCCTTCGTCTGTTTCAGCTAAGTGTTTTGGCAATTTTACAAATTTCTTGTAAAGCTGGACCTAGCTAGCCTGAGAATTGCACCTCGGCCCAGGTACTACTTTAAAGTTTATTTTAATAACTTCTGTGTTTATTTAACGATCATGATAACATTTTTGAAGTCTATACTTTTAGTGCTACAGTATGCGATTGAGTTAATCATATCAGCAAACTTGGTGTCTCTAACTTTCATATTCTACGAAATGAGCTACAAAATTTGAGGTTGTTATAGATTTCTATCGATTTTTAGGAAAACAGTGTAGATAATCGATCATTTTTTTGAGGACGCATCTATATTCGAAAAGCTGAAGTCTCTAGCTCTTATAGCCTCCGACATCGACGCGTTCATACAGACGGACAGTCGAACACACAGACGGATATGGCTAAATCGACTTAGCCTGATCAAGAGCATATAAACTTTATGAGGTCGCGTGATGCGTTTCTTCCTGCTTCCTGTTACATACATTGGCACAAAACCTTTTAACCCATTTTCTATGGATCAGGGTATAAATATCAACAACAAAAAAATTTAAAAAATAAAATAAATGAAAAAAAACATCAAAAAAAGACCCAAAGTTGGCAATGCCGAGATAAGAACGCGAAAAACATACTCTTAATCGTTCTTTCCGGCGAGTATATTTGGGCTAGAGCATCCGAACTTATGTCCTCTATAACCCACGCACAATCTCGAAAAGTACAGTCGGGTTACTAATCAGAGCTGCAGGACGCGATACAGCACGCAGGTATGGAGGAGACACTGATGAGAACGTGATGCAATTCATGAGATCGAGATAAATGACTGTGCCAGGTAACCTAACCTAAAAAACGCAGGAGTAGGTAAAGCGTGGAGAAACTGCCACCGCGACCTGCTATGGGGTCCCGTAGCTCCCATCAGTTGCCTGAATCTCGCCGCAGCAATGGCGAACGGTCGTCGATCCATCTACCCGAAGCCCTCGACCATAGGCTGTTAGTGGGCTGGTTGTGTGGAGCAATCCACGAGCAGAAGACAAAGCAGAAAAAAAGCAGACAGGCCACGCAAATTCCGACTGGCAGCCAAAGGACGGAGGAAGTCCAAATCCCTGGCGACAGCGTTCGACGGCGAGGCCAAAAAATATGCCGGTGTTCGAAAATATATTCTGGTTGGAGTACATGCAATTGACGTAGTGCCCTGGAAAAATGTTTTGCGAAGTTTCCACGTGCTACCCCGGAGAAGGAATGGTATTGGATACATGTGCATCCGCAGTCCCTGCCTTGCCCAATTTTGCGATACGCCCTGTTACAGCAGTTCCAGACAAGGAGATCAAACGTTAAACTGAAGCAGGATCCAAAACAGAGGAATGGCGCAGGCATTTACGAAAAGCATCAGGAGTTGATGGGATTACGGTCCCGATTAACAACTCCGTTCACAGACTGCGACTTCTAAAAGTCATCAAGGTACACGTCAGGGATGCAGCCTCGCGGATAGTATATCCAATAGTATATCCAATCATATCTCCAGCCTCAGCTTCGGGAGGAGTGCCACGATGCCGAGGGGATTCTGAAGACGCGGTGGATTCCAATACTGCAAGACCGGCGTCCTTTCCAGAATCGGCAGTATCTCAACCAGGATGGTGGCGGCGATAAGCATCGCTTGACTTGATGGCACTGTTCGCAACGCGGCCACACATTCTTACGAATGCAAGTCGAAGTTATTTAACATATTTTCCTATAAATGCGGTCTGCCGGCGGTAGTATTGCCCAAGTGTCCCAAATGCCAAGCGAGAAACCTGATGTCATCGGAGTAGTCGCGCTTCAGGTCAACAGTCCATCAATAAATACCTCTACCAATTGCATGTTGGCCGTAAGCAATAACCGTGGAAATAATGATAAAATTATAAGAATAATTATTAAGAATAATAGAAACTACTCACGTATGCCCAAATTGTCACAGCCTCACCCAATCGAAGTCCGAGCGGCCGAGTAGGAGACAGCCCGAGCTCGCATCTTCAGCAAGGAGCACGATGCGAGATCTGACAGCGGAGCTAACAAATTCAGAGTTCAGCGAACGCAATCCCGTTTTCACCGGATGCAAAAGGAACGGAGGCAGTCGCAAACTAGGTGCCATAAGCGACGAAGTTATACTGCCATTGAACAGGTAAGATAAACAGCAAATTTACCGCGTCCGTATACAAGAGACTCTGCATCGAGTTACTACCCGATTAAGAGGTGTATAATTTTGTGCTCAGTAACTTCAAGGGCAATGTTAATGGCAAGATCTGTCGCAAATACGTCAAATGCAAAGTCAAATGCAAAGTCAATGCGTCAAGCCCATCAGGAACAGTCTGTATTTGTTGGAGTAACTGCACGGAACCCCACTCGAAGTATTCAACGCGAAAGACTTGAAGAAATAATGCACAACTAGAGCCCAACTAGCTTAGTCGGTAGAGCATGAGGCACTTAATCTGAGGACATCGGCGTGGCGACGTTGGCGCCGTACTGCACGTGGACAGCATTATATTACCCGCTTTCTACTCCCGTTCTTTGTGCACGACCGACACCTAAAATTGCAAACCTATAAAAGGTAGATATTTCCGCAATATTAAAGTTGCCGTCACCAAATTTGGTAATTAGATTGCTGATGATGTTTAGAGGAAGCACTATTTTGTGCAACCTTTAGCCGAAATGTACAACAAGAGTGTTTCAACTTATATATTTCGACCGGATAAAGCTCGCTCAAAAAAAGCTCGAGTTTGATACAATGCAAAAGAGCCGTTTCACAAAAAGGAGTTAAGCTTGTTATTGAGCACTGGCTTTTTATAATTCAAATACAATAATTTTTAAATGACTTAAATTAGTGGTTCTGCTCCGAACATGCTCCCGCCGTTGGAAGAGGCGTGCTTCCAACCGAAGTGGTTTCAACGGGCAGTATAGCGGTCTTGCTAAAGTCTCTTGACCTGGCCACTGTGCACCACCGGAGGTGGTGCTGTTGACCAGCCCGGATGCCATCGTAACGGTGGAAGGTTGTCGTCTTTGAGCAGGACAATTGCACCCACTTACAGGTTGGGTGTTGAGGAACGCCACTTGCCACGCTCCTGAAGCAGTGACAGATAGGTTGTGCTCCATTTCCGCTAGAACGTCTGCTGCAGCTGGCACATTCGCTGCCATCGCCCTAAGCGATCTATGCATAGATGCATCACGTCAGGCTCGTGTATTGAAGCATACGCCAAGCCAATGAGGAAGTGGCCAGGCGTAAGAATTTCCAGGTCGCTTAGATGTTCTGAAATTGGACAAAGAGTTCGTGACTTTAGCAGGGCAGAGATTTCACAAGCGAGGGTGCGTAGGTCATGAAATGTCAGAACAGTAACTCCAACGACACGATAAAAGAGGTACCACCAAAGTGCGGAGAGCGCGGCGAGATGAAGTGCCAATTGATACCGATGACCGAGCACGCGGTGAAGAACTCCATGTTTTGAGGATCGCTGAGAAACAGCTGCCGAAGTTCAGCCAACTCATTCTTTGCTTCGACATAATTTGTGGCATTGTCCGACCAAATTTTGCCTCCAAAATAGCGATATATTTCACCGGGGGCTTATTTCTGGTGTCAGCGTTAACAAAGAAAGAACGAGAGGGCTGCACGCGATCTGCTGGCAGGGCAGCCATGATGTGCCCGAAGATTTTAGGCCTCATCCGAAAGCATCTGATTTGCGGCCCCCTATGGGCCAGAGTTATTGGCGTAGTGCAGCAAGCATACTCTGCGGCCCAGCGTGCAGGAACTTGTGATGAAAGGACATGAAGATAGCGCACGTGACTGGGTGCTGCCTCGGTAGCAGCATTGGATGCCGGGCTTCGAAGTCCAATTCATGGCAGTCGATAAATGGACGCAGTGAAAACAGCTTGCTTTTGGGCGAAATTACCTTCTGCGAGCGCAACAACTTATACTCGTCAGCGATATGGACCATCTGAATGGCTCTTATCAGCATATTTGTGCCTTATATGATATCGCTGATTGTGAGAGGTCCACTATGACGAGGTCGATCCTTGTGCAGAGCGTAGAAATGCCGGGCGGGGGGGGGGGGGGGGGGGGGGGGGGGGGGGGGGGGGGGGGGGGGGGGGGGGGGGGGGGGGGGGGGGGGGGGGGGGGGGGGGGAAATTTGTGCCAGATTTTAGATTCCCAGTTAACTCCTGTATTTGTGCGACTCTGTTGGAGACGAAAATGTTAAAATTTGTTGGCGTTTCTCGAATCCAAGATAGTGCATTAGTTATAATCGGACCAGCAATGAAATGTACATGCAAATGGCACACCCGGAGCTATGCTTGCTACGAGCTCAGCTAACAGATGAGCTACTAATAGTTTTGGGACTATAAGAATTTTTAATGGAGCGACTCTGGACTTTGCACAGAGCAAGTGCGATGCGTAAGTTTCATTTATCTCCGATCGAACATAAACACAAGCGCCATATGCGGCTGTGCTGGCATCACAGAATGCATGTATTTCCCAAGTAGCATGAGGCAGCAACATAAAGCGAGGGAACTTGATGGAAGTGACGATCGGAATTTGCGATATTTAGCCATTGAGTGTGCAAAGATTGCGGCAAGCTTCCATCCCAGCTAAGCTTCTCCTTCCACAGGGCCTGCAGGAATATCTTCAGTTTTGTAATTATTGGCGAATTCAATTCGAAAGGGTCGTAGAATCTCGCTATGATTGATAAGATTTCGCGTTTAGTTGAAGCTCCTTCGGGCATGATTTTTGCAAAATTAAACAGCAGCTCATTAGATTTTGGATCCCTCACCAATCCGAAAGTTTTGGCAATGTCAGTTCCATCGTGGAACTTCAGCATTTTTTCTCGATCCGAATCTGGTTCGCCTTCTAGAGCAGCTGGATCCTTTGAGCACCATTTTCGAATAGGAAAGTGTGCAATAGTTCCGTGACTTGACGACGAACTTGAGCGACCGCTTCGACATCGTTGCCTCCAGAAATGAGGTCATTGACGTAGAAGTCTCTGCGCACGATCTTAGCTGCAATTGGCAGAGAGGCCTCCTCATCAAGCGCCAATTGGTACATGGCTCGAATAGCCGAAAACGCTGCTGATTTTGTACCATAAGTAACGGTGGTCAATGCATAGACTTTGACATCGTCCGCTGGATTGTCGCACCACAGGATGCACTGAAAATAATCATCCGGATGTTTCATACGCACGCGACGGTGCATCTTACAAATGTCACCACATAATGCCACCTTGAAGAGGCGGAACCGAAGAAGTATATTGAATAATTCTAGCTGTATTGAAGGGCCTGTTAGCAATAGGTCATTTAGCGAGGCGCCTGATGTTGTTTTGGAAGAGCTATCGAAATTTTTGTACGCAGTGATGTGGCAAGAAGTATTGCCGGAAGCTTTCCTGTCTACATGATAGCAACATGGGACTCAAATCGATGTATTCTTGCATGAATGCTGAGTATTGCGTTTTAAGTGTCGATTTTTTGCAAGTTTGCCCTCTAAGGCATTGAATCGACGCAAAGCCCGATCACACGAGTCGCCAAGATGGTCAAAATTTATTTTAGCTTGAAGACGAACAGAATACTGCCCTGATTCGAGACGTTTGCGGCTCTTTTGAAACAGCTGTTCCACAAAACACGACGTCCTCCGAACTAGATGATTCAAGACCACAGCAGATGTCTATTTCCCAAAAGCATTTCACGATTTCCAATAAGCTGTTTTCATCCGGTTCGAACTATGCTGTTTGCAAAGTGCAGTCAAGGCAGAATAGCTTTCCTTTGCAGCTGAGAGGACTCCAGATATAACCCATCCGAGTCTGGTTTCCTGAAGTGCTGGTAGATGGCTTGCTACTCGAATTTGCCCTGTGCAAAGGAGATCAAAAAAGCGAACAGCGCCAAGAAGTAAGTCGATACGTTGGGACTTGAAAAGTAATGGGTCAGCAAGAGCAATGTTGTTTAGAATGTTCCATTCAGTCGCATTCAAATCAGCATGGGGCTGACAGTCGGTAAGCGTGTGCGTTACAACCGCGGCGAATGCAGCCTTATAGCTGCCATTTTGGGATTGAGCAACAATGTCAACCGACTTGTCAGATGCGAGTGATGATTCCCCCTGATATAGCAACGCTTGTGCGATAAGGTTTGAGCTGAAGCTGATTAGCGAGAAGAGATATAATGAAATTCAGCTGGGATGCCGACTCCAACAATGCTCGACATGGTACGAAGGTGTCTTCACAACTGCGGACGTAAATAATGGTAGTGGCAAGCAGCGCGTAGACCGTCTGATTCTGTCTCAGAGGCTTGGGCGGAGGCTTAGAGGAAGAGGTCGAGATGAGGGTAGACGAGGTTGCGGTTGAGTCGAGGATGTAGAAGCGGGCTGCGCGACAATATGAAGTGTATGAAGTAGCGTGTGGTGCTTGGCTTGGCAACGCTTACAATGCCCTGATCTGCAATGCTACCGCGTATGCCCTTTGCGCAGGCAGTTCAAGCAAAGATGCAGCCTTTTTGCTTCCTAGTATCGCAAATTTGGGGTCGAATTTAAAAATATTGTGCATTTTAAATGAAAATGGTCCTTTGACTCACAGAGTGTATATGTATGGATGCGAATTGTTAGAGGACGCAACAAGAGTACTACGATTCGATTTATTTGAACATCTGCTCACCTGTTGGCTATGTGTTTTCTGTACCACAGCCCTTTCCAAATCTTCATCATGCGACATCTTTTTTCCGAAAACGTTGACATTTCGTTCCATTTGGACAGCTTGCCCGTTGGCAAAGCTTCTTCCCACCGCTCATAAGTGTTTTGATCTAACTTGTCAGCATTGAGGTGGATAAGCAGGCCATCCACAAGTTCCTGTGTAGTGGCCATTGTATTTAGCGCACGCAGATGTGAGTTAACTTTGTCCGCCAAACCACGCAAGCTGCTTGCAGAACCTGCCGCAACGCCTGTGAACCCAAAAACAGACAGTTCGCGTGCCTGAAAATGAAACAACTTATTATCAAATCTACTAGTTAGGAACTCTATCACTTTATAGTAATTCACTGCCGTGAGCTCGAGCGAACGTATGGTGTCCAAAGCCCAAAACTGTTCCACTTTGATCAGTAATTCATGCCGACGATAGTATTGTACATGACGTAAAAATCCGGCCAATGTGGAGCCGCCGAAACGCGGAAGCTGCATCTCGGGTAGCCGAAACTTGCGAGCTGCGAAAGTGAATACTGCGCTTTGGTCACTAATGCCGTGGAGAATTGATGTAGAGTTGGCAACTGTGGACATTCGGTTGCCGTCAGGCTGACGCGAGAGCTTTTATTTCGTAGTACATCTCCGCGAAGCTCTGTCGGGAGTTGCTGCTGAGCTCTTGTAGATCGAGGTTCTCCAGACTGGAATGTGCGCGATCAAAATCGTCATTCAAACGCTGCATCAAACTGTTTAAACTCGTCAGCGGCCAAAAACTCGTTCATTAAAACCAATTGCCGTAATACTGATGCGAGAACGCACCCCAGCTTCCCCGCTCCCAATCACGAAAACCATATATCCCCAAAGTTTTAGAGCAAAAGTCACCAAATTTTGCGGGTAGATTAGTGGTCACCCTCTTAAATAAAGGCAAAAAATTTACTGCCCCCGCCCACTCCCGCCCCCGCAAATCGTAAAAATCTAAATCTCCCACAATTTGAAAGCCAAATGTGGAACACAGTGTTTGGTTGACCTTGTCTTAAGATCGAGCCAAAAATGTTGGCCACGCCCACCCCCGCCGCAACGAAATATAAAAATTCTATATTTTTCCAAAATAACAATAATAACTTCTGTATACTGTGAACAGTATTACGCAGTCGGGTTTGTTTGACTGCAATGTTCTGACTTATTTTTTTACACTTTTACATTTCATTTAAAACTTCAAACGTCTGTGTGATAAAAATGACATGGAGAATAACAAATACCATGAAATACAAAAAAAATTTTAAATCAAAAAAGTAGCAAACGTTTGTATTGCATATACATACATTGTATTAAATGCAGGTGTAAACAGCCCAACGATTGGCTTCTGTACATTTATATTTGAGTCCAAGCATCGCTCGTATCAGTGTAGAAAAATAATGATATTAGCAATATATTGAATCAAAACACTCAAAAACCTTGGCTGTTTCAGCATTCAATAGCAATAAACTAAACCCAAATGCGTAGTAATAATATATGCTATTAATAACATAACTCTTAACATTATGAAGTCTAATCAGAGAGAGAGAAATAGTTTCGATAGTGGAGGCCAAGTGCAACAGCTGTTCACAGCGTGCGGCATATGTGTGTATGTATGTGTGATTTTACGTATGTATGTATGAATGAAAGGGGATTGGAATGTATGAAGAGGCAGGGATATCAGGGTATCCCCTAGTCCTGACTAGAGCCTCCACACTTGTTTTTCATGTGACAACCTTATCAATTGCTCCTCCATTGGAGCATACAGACACAATTTGTTCTCACTGTTTCTTTTGTATACGATTCCATTTCTCATTTTGAAGTCTGTTTCAATCCCATCCTCTAACATTTTCCGAATTCTTATTCCCTCCTGCTCGCACATTTTGGGAGTCGGCAGTGTTAAGTCAACATCGTCTGAAAATGTACCTACTACCCCGAGCACTGTCAGTGATTTAAATAACTGCATAACGAATAACTTCTACGCTCTATTCTATGATTCTTGCTTAAATCTTCACGCTTGCTATCTTTAAGGTCGACACCACCTTTTTCTCTACACTCAGTTCTAAGGTGTATCTACGTGTACTACCAAGGTTCTCCCTAGATCAGTATTTATTATCTCGCGATGTTCACTGTCACACTCTTCAAAATACTCTACACTGTTTTAATTCTACGATTATTTGCTTGAACGTCCATATCTTGAGACTGTCTACTTAAAGTATCAATATACTGCAACCTCGGTCTATGCATAATTAAGTAATTGTAGTTTTCCAACTCTAAGGACCAATGTGCCAATTTCGGTGTAAGGACATTTTTCATTTTAACGTTCGCCAGTGAATTAATTCAGTAATTATTTTAAATGACCTATACTCTTAATATGTTCTGCAACGTTGCAATGCGTAAATTATGGCTAGCATTTCGAATTCCAAACTATGATAGAAAGATTCCGTTTATGTTGTTTTTCCAGAATAGTAGGGAACAGAATGCATCTTTCCATCATCCGGCCTTGAATACTGCTCCATATCCATATGAGCAGCATCTGTGTGTAGTTCCGCTCCTCTACCTATGCTAAAAATTGTTAATTCCGGGGGCTTTGCTAGTGTTTCTTAAGCTCTTGGAATGTCCCTAGCTGATCCTCATTGAGGAGAAATGGGCCACCTTCTTTTAGCAACTGCACCTTAAAGATTGCTTCTGCAGGAATATCTGCATTTATTTTTGTAAATGTAGCATCTAGTACATCGCCATTGCTGCACCACTCCGCAATGTCTCTGACTTTAATAATGACTTTGTTGGAAATTGCCGTGACTTCCGCAAATTCACTTACTTTTGTTTGCACCGCTTTGAGGAGCTTTGAGGCTATCTCATCCCCAGGTTTTCCCATCCGGAGAAAAAGTTCACCGGCTACGGTCCGCTGTATGCCAGTGGCACTTCCCTGTACTCCAGAGAACCGTCGGTTTGCACGGCTTTCAACAGTTGGGCGGATGCTGCCGTGTTCTTGTACTTGACTAGCAGTGCATTTGGTTTAATGATTCTGGCCGGTTGGTTTCGAGGTTGCGGTCTTACCTTTTGTCTGGCGTCCTTAGTAGCGGATTTGCCTTTCGGATCGACCTGTGCTTGGGTATCTTTTCCACTTGGAGTGGGTTTATTTAGTGCAGCTCATTCACCTGGCTTACTTGCTCTGATTGTCCGGGTTAGGCTCCGCTTGGCTGGATTCTTAGCGATGCAGCGTCTATTTGCGTGGGAGAAACTTCGCGCTTGCACTTCGGGTAGATATTTTCAATAAGGCCGATGTTTGCCAGCTGTGCGCTATATGTAAGCTGGATTTCCTCCAGGCAAGTGAGTCATTCATTCCCTGGTTGATATGTCGAGCAGCTTGCTTTTTCTCGCTTATGAGATACAAGATCCCATCTATTGTGTTGCCGAGTTTGAGCTCAGCTGAATTAGACAGGATCCTTTGTTGCTCCTTGCTCGCTTAAATGGAGTTTTCCTGGGAGTGCTTTCGAGCTTCCAACATTCCACCTCAGGTTTATTCATCTTTATTTCACCAGTATGAGGGTGACTTCTGAGTTGGTTGTTGTTTTGGTTGTTGTTGTTGTTGTTCATTCTTATGGGCCACCCCCAAGGTCGTTATTGATCCCGTGGTTGCCTTTCCATGGAGTGAGATTCATGGGGGGGTTGACCACGGTCTATAAGTATGTGCTGGATTCTTTTCCTGGGCTCAGTGCAGTTTAACTGCCCGAAAGTATGCAGCGAGTTCCCTTGCGATGATATAGCGCCACTAGCCTGCCTTTTTCAACACTGATAGCAGCTTGATTATCTGATCGCAGACCGTATGTACCTGCACCTTGCGTGATTTGTGGGCGGCAACATTTTTGTATCGAGGGATTGGAAAGCGCTCAATTGTTCATTTAAAATTCCCTCCTCGCCCCTCCGCTTCGGCTATCCTCGTGCAGTTCACGTCCACTAGATTGGGTGTAGCACCTGGAGTACGCAACGATAATGTATTCTGATTTACAGGTCGCGACTGCTAGTGCCCCCGCTCAGGGAACTGCCCAGAAACGCGTCAACACTTCACACTTTCACTCTGAGTACGTGTGTTTGTGTGTGTGAGTCTGGATAAAGGAATTTTATGTACGTATATATGAATACAGAGGGATTGAAATATATGTAAAGCCATACAAGTGGGGATTTTTCCATATCGATATTTATCGATAATAATAACTTTTTACCCATTTTCAATGGTTGGAACTATAAAACCACGGTTGGTAGCTGAGACAACACGGAGTGGTAGCTAATTCTAGCGTGCTCTCTGTTCTCTTTTGTAGCTTTGCAGTTGACGCAACAAAAAGAAAAGAGTTGTGAAATAGACACTCTCGTCTCGTGAACATCGTTTTGAAATGACATTCTTTTGTACATTACCCACACGTAATTAAGTGAAAGGCTCAATTAAACATATATTAATAAACTCACATAAATGATCAAAGCCATAATTTATCATTGTACTTATACAACGACAACATTTTATGGGTAAGACCTGAAAAGGAAAATATACTTATTCTAGTAATGCCTCTATTATGCACAGTGGCGGGTAAAATTTTGTATGACCTTCAGAAAATACTTCATAAATTATAAATATCAACATTCTATATGAAACATGTTTGAATATACTTTGTGTGGGCATGTATGTATGTGTTTCAATATGACGAGTTAGTGTCGAACTTGTGATTTAAACATTTTTGTAAAGATGTACAATGCCTAATCGTTACTAATAGAAAACAAACTAAATAATTCAACTTGAGGAACTTCAAGAAAATTTTAATTTTTTTATGTTTATGCTAATGCATTTAATACTAGGGATACAAACCCATAAAAATATGTCGTTGGTTCGGTTCTTACGTTTATGAACACAGGTTTTGGTTACTTTATATCTTATAATTTATTCACAAACTAAACTAAAAATTCATTTAAACTCTTTTGCCCAGTACTTTTTATAAGCCAGCCTTGAAAATTGGTGGTGACAATGCTTTAATGAAGAATATATTAGATGCGCATGTATGTATAAATAAAAAAATTGTTTGAACCAAACCATTTTTTACTTAGTATGGTTTGGTACGGGTTCAGGTTCTGCTGACTTTTTTTAAACTGGTTCGGTTCAAAATTCAAAAGTAATGGAAGTTGAAGCGAACCAGTTCAAACCCGGTTTGTAGCCTTGTTTAATACCCCCATTTCTATTATGCCCAATATATCTTACATTTCGCGGTTTTACTAGCAAGTGTCCGCTGTCAATAACATGTGAGTGGCAAAATTATTTAATTTATGTTTTCGGAACAAATAGGGTAAAATTAATCATGTTGTGTTAATTACAAGCCTGTAACATTACAAATACAGTAAAGCAAAATACGTAAGTGGAAAATAAACTTCGAAGAGTTTATTGAAGAATTTAAAAACTTGACATAGACATTGAGCTATATCTGTACGTCCATCTGTCCGAATGACCGCAACTTTTTTCGGCGCTATTCAAGCTAATAGTTAAGATTTGTGTGTCACGATCATTGGAAAGCTGTCAAATAGAATAACATATCGATACACCTCAAATCGCAAATAGATAAAAGGTGAATATTTCGCACAATATTAAAGCTAAGGTCACCAAATTTTCACATTACTTATGACCAAGAACAAGAACAACTCCCAAGAACATGATATATTGAAATGACCTCTACCGCCCACGCCAAAAAAAATTCTTAAAAGGCTATATATCCCACAGTTTCCGAGCAAGAGACACCATATTTAGAATATATGTTGCAGGAAAACTTCCCACAACATCACAGAAAATTGAACAATTGTGAATCATCAAAGTAGGCATATAGTGCCCTTCCCAAGACATTGTGACCTTAATATCTCAAACACACCAACGTGAACGCGCCCCAGCCACTCCCCACGAATCGCCAAATTGAAAAAAAGGGGATTGGCCAGCTCAGCTATTGGAGCTAGAGACTTGAAATTCATAATTTAGTAAGCTGCGAAAAGCCATATCTACTACAACTTTAAAGCTAACGTCACCAAATTTGGCAGACAGTGTTCGGATAACGTCCTCTAAAGATCGAGCTAACAAATTTAGGCCGCCCCTAAAAATTATAAAAATCTGTTTTTCCCAAAATAATGTTATTAAGTGTTATTGTATTGTGAACGAGAGCTACGCATTCCCTAACGCCCGACTGCAACGTTCTTAATTTTCATAAAATATTAAAAATTATTAGATGATTACAATTTATAATTATATTTTAAAATTACCGCTTAACATCGCTGCTATATTAGCTACGTGTTGTGTGATACATTCATATTGTTCATAACATCGATTAGTCATTCGATAAATCATCGCAAATAACACAATTTACTCGGAGATATGTGAATGTTTTTTCTTATGGGAAAAAATACAGGCAACATTTTTTACATTTGTACGTAAATAACACGATGTGTAAAAAAACTTAAAAAATGTTGATAGGATATATGGCTTTTAAGAAAAAGTTAAACAAAACCAACAATAGCAGTGAAGTGTTGTTATGTACCCAGCGTTGAAGATTACATTGCCAAAAATGTAAATGTAAATGCAAAAGACCTTACGAAGAATAGTATCGTCAATCAGTTAAATCGCTCGTCTTCATAATCTTTATGTACCGATCCAAGTATATTCTTGCTAACTGAAATATACCGTTTTCTCAGTTCCGAATGACCATAACATTGCTTGTATCGTTTAGTCGGCAATTGTCTCTCAACGCAACACATTGAGCAAATTATAATTAATTATCTTTATGTCTGTAAGCCAAATATTTTTAATCATTTGGCCCTTAAATATGGATCTAACAGTTTTTAACTGGTTTTAATTGTGTGTTTCTCGTTTTTAGCCAGTTTCTGGACGATTGTTCAAGTTTTTGTAGCGAATGGTGACAGCTCTGATGATATCGGCTTACTTTCGAATGCAAGAAACATCGATATATATATATTTGTTTGCAATCAATGACTTCACATCCCTATTCTGAATTTCTTCATATCGTAAAATAGTTAATGTTGAATGAAAATAATTATAAATTGTCATCTACAATAATATAGAATGGATCATTTTAATTTCGGAGGCACAGAATTAACCCGTGGACATATGTTTCAAATGCTCCTACGGATTTCAATAGCTTCCGTCATTACTTATTACTCTGTGAAATGGATGATGAACCAGTTAGACCCAACCAGTAAAAACAAAAAGAAAGCCAAACTGCTTGCAGAAGAACAGCTAAAAAGGTTTGTTTAATTACAAAAAAAAACAAGCAATATAATTTATTTTTTTATTATTTTAGATTAAGCAAAGAAAATAACTTCAATGTAAATCTACAGACGTTTACTGATTATGAGTTGATGATTGCATCACACCTTATTGTTCCAGCCGACATAGCTGTTAAGTGGAGCGATATAGCTGGCTTAGATTCAGTTATTCAGGATCTCCGTGAATCAGTTGTGTTGCCTGTGCGACATCGAGATTTGTTTAAAGAATCCAAACTTTGGCAAGCCCCAAGAGGTGTACTTTTGCATGGACCTCCGGGATGCGGCAAAACATTAATTGCCAAGGCTACGGCAAAAGAAGCGGGTATGAGGTTTATCAACTTAGATGTGGCTATTCTTACTGACAAGTGGTACGGAGAATCTCAAAAGCTCGCATCTGCAGTCTTTTCGTTAGCTGCTAAAATACAACCATGCATTATATTCGTTGATGAGATTGATTCTTTTCTACGCGCACGTAATTCAAATGACCATGAGGCTACCGCCATGATGAAAACCCAATTCATGATGCTATGGGATGGCCTTAGTACGAACCCCAACTCAGCAGTAATTGTAATGGGGGCTACTAATCGCCCGCAGGACCTTGACAAGGCTATTGTTCGCCGAATGCCAGCTCAGTTTCACATAAGCCTTCCATCCGAAATCCAAAGAATACAAATTCTTAAACTAATATTAGCAACAGAAGAAATTGATCGCAATGTTGACTTTAACCATTTGGCTAAACTGACAAATGGATTTTCTGGGTCAGATCTTCGAGAAATGTGCCGAAACGCTTCTGTTTATAGAATGAGACAATTTATGCGAGCAAGTGATAGAAACCAATCGCCCTTAAATCTTGAAAATGCCGATACAGACAAAACTTTAATTTCTATTACAATGGATGATTTGCTTAACTCCCACTTAAAAATGAAAGAATCTAAAATGCACACTGGTAATCTGTTTTTGGAAAATCGAATTGATTTAGACTAATTAATTTTTAAATCATATTTGGCGATCAAAATGTTAATCATTTTTTGTTACACAAATTAAAAGGTAACGTATATATTACGTTAATTCCTACCATAGTTTATACATATTACATTGGCTAAAGAATATGGGAAAGTTCTTTTCTATTTTTATCATATATGAAGATTACGCTTCCGTCCAACTTTGGTCGAAAAGAAAATCCTTATACATAAAACAGTTCGTCGCGTGTGGCTGGTGCCCAAATATATTTGAACCAAGGCTGCAAACCGGAGTTGACCCGAACCAGTTCGAACACGGAACATTCATTATTTTAAAATTTTGAACAGAACCAATTTAAAACAAGTAAGAACGTTGCAGTCAGACGTAACCGACTGCGTGTACTCGTTCACACCACATAGAAGTTGTTATTTCTATTTAGAAAAAAATATAAAATTTTTAAATTTCGTAGGGCTGTGGTAGGCGTGTCCAATATTTTCTGGCTCGATCTTAAGAAGAGGTCACCCAAACACTGTCTGCCAAGTTTGGTGAATCTAGCTTTAAAATTGTGGGAGATATAAATTTTCGATTGAGTGACCAGCCATCTACCTTTAAAATTTCGTATCTCTAGATCCAAAATTGTGAGATATATAACTTTTTGCGATTTGCGGGGGTAAGGGTGGGCGTGGCCAGGAAATTTTGCATAGATCTTTAAAGGAGCCATCTACGTTTAAAATTTTGTGAATCTAGCTCCAAAATTGTGAGAGATATAGATTTTCGCGATTATATTTACTATCTTTAAAGCGCGTTACCAGGCATCTACCTTGATAATTTTGTGACTCTAGCTTTAAAACTGTGAGAGGTATAGGCTCTCGCACTTTGCGGGCGGTGGTGGGGGGTAAATTAAAAGGAATGAACGCAACTTTTTTCGGCGCTATTGAAGATAGAGACTTGATATTTTGGATATATATTTGTAGTTTTCTGCTTCAGACAAAGTGTTAAGTTTTTTGAGCCCACTGGGAGGCTGGCAAATCGATAACATGTCGATACACCTCAAATCACAATTCGACAAAGGCTCAATATTTCTCATAATATTAAACTTAGAGTCACCAAATTTGGTATGTAGATTGCTGGTGACCTCCTCCAAAAATTGCAATCTTGATTTCCCGGTCACGCCGGGAGAGCGTCCCCTAGAGTCGCCGCCTTAAAAAAATAGGAAATGCCTATATCTCTCACAGTTTTTGAGCTAGAGGCTCCATATTTGGAATATATATGGAAAGTGCCTTCAAACATCACAGAAAACATTTTCCGGCCACGACCCTTCCGCCTCCGTAATCGCTAAAATCGATATATTCGAAAGCTCAAAATGGTAACATGTGTATAATTCACACAATTTTAAAGTTGGAAACACCAAACTTGATATGTAGATTGCTGGTGACCTCATCAAAAAATTGCGACGTTGATATCCCGGCCACGCCTTTCAGCCACCCCGCCTTAAAAATTCGGAGATATGTATATCTCCCACAGTTTTTGAACTAGAGTCACCAAATTTTAAAGGTAGATTAGTGGTCACCCCTTTAAATACGGGTCCACGACGCCCACTCCCGCCCCCAGAAACCGCGAAAATCTATATCCCACAATTTTAAAGCTAGTCACCAAATTTGGCAGACAGTGTTTGGGTGACCTGTTAAGATCGAGCCAAAAAATGTTGGACACGCCTACCCCAGCCTCTACGAAATTTAAAAATTCTATATATTTCATCTAACATATTCTTTATTAGACCACTGGCGCCACCAGTTTGCAAGGCTAGCTTTGGCTATTATAATTTTGCGCTTATGAAAAGTACTAGGCAAAAGACTTGAATAAATTATGAAATATAAGTAAGGGTGCCGAACCCAGGTTCGAACCAAAACCTGTGTTCATAAACGTGAAAACCAGGTTCATGAACCGAACTCTGAGGTGACACATGGATTCGAACTGTGAACCAAACCAACAATATTTTTCTTTTCGGCTTGCAGCCCTAATTTGAACAAGTTTCAGTTGATTAAATGGAGTAACACAAACATCATAAAGATATACGGGACTCGTACCCCAAAGCCAGGAGATTGGATTTTTATTTAGGTTTTTGTCGCTTGAATTTTAACCTAAATATAAGGTTACACCACAGACAATATAAATACTAAGATGCGTAACGTTGAACAACAAAAACTATAAGCCAACTTGATTTTCACAAAATTGAGAACGAAAACGAAATCGGTGCCCTTGCGCTTTCACAACTCAAAGAGCGTACAATTCGAAAAATAGAATGCGCTCTCAATTTGGCCTGCCGATTGCCATAAGACCATTTGTGTTTGTATATGTGTGTATAGCCGAAATTTCTTGCCCGTGTTGAAAGTACGCCATCGATTATCAAGAAGTTTGGACTTCCCAGGCGCAATGTTAAATGTCGTTGCCGCTGGCTTCGAAAGGAATAGGTTGCCCGAGTCACAGTTAATAGAATCAAACATTAGGCAGGTGATGATTAATACAGAGACTCAAAGACATATAAACAAGATTACCGATAGGGTAAACAAAATTCTTAAAGCAGGAAATGGCGATTTGTTTGACACTCCACTTTTGTATGATGCGCTTTTGACCAGAAATAGAATGCTAATCACTGAAACCTGAAACTCAATTCTTACACTCACATTCGCCAGGTCAAAAATTATAAATCCCACCATTTTCGATCAAAATGATTTGGAATCAATTTTCACTGAATAACTCACAGAAGTCCCAAGAGTTAGTTTAATGGAGGCATCAGACATTAGTGTGTTTCAGTTCAATAGCATTGTTTTAGTACGTATTGACATTTATTTGCAACAAAGTTTTTAACATAAGCTTAAACAAATCACATATGTAACGAACACAAAGTAAGGTACGTACATGCATGGGAAAACAGTTTTAGAGTCCAGCTTAAAATATCTCATTTTATATACAAAACAATCGCAAAGGCATATGATAATGTATATACTACAACTTGAAAGCTAGCTTCGATGGCAACTAAGCTAATATGCCCCTGACAAGCTCTTTATAGATCACAGCAAAGTGTTTAACGATCACTTTTATAATAAATCAAATTACTTGTAAGACTTAAATGCTAGACTTGAGAGAAATGTACGAAGACTTAACAAACATATTTATTGTATACACTATTCGTTCATGCCACAAAAAATGTAGTATGCTTAAAAGCTTAGCAAGGGTATGTAAACTTATATAAGAACTCATTAGTAAAATACATTCGCTTAAATACACAGCTTTCGCAGACGGAATCAATTTTTTCGCATACTTTAAAAATTAGTACAAAAAAAGAAGCTTAAATTACGAAAAAACTTGGCCAATGACCAATGGCTTACAATACGAGTATTAGAGGAAATTCGTAATTGTTGATAAAGCTTCCATTCAAGCTATGCAGCCGACTCATGTAGTGCGCGTCTCCTCATCCGAGCTGCGTCTGGGCTCCTGATTCGTGCGCATGGCCAAGGTGGCCATGGTTCGAAGAGGCCAATAAAGAAGCAGAGCATGAGCGGACCAAATATGGCGCCTTGCCAGCCAATGCAATACATGCCGCCGGTTATGTCCAGGCCATTGAGATAGGGATGATCGCCGCCCTTCAAATCCGTATAGATGGCAGTCTCAAAGGACGAGGGCAAAAAGAATTGTAAGAGGAACAATATTAGGCGCAGGCACGGCGCACCAAAAGCCAAAAGCAGGAATGGAGCTGCTGCCAGCAGAGCAGCCAAAGTGGAAACACGGTGCGCCAAACACAGTATGCACCAGCCAGGTGAACAGACCCGTAAAGGTGGAGCACTTGAACATGGACACCAGCACCACGGTTATGGAGTTATCCAAGGCATCGGCGACCTTAATGCCCGCGGTAGAATAGCCCATATATTTGGTTATCTGCATGGGCGCATAATTCTCCTGGCTGCTAGACAGCAGATAGAACAAGGCGTTAAAGAAAACAATCATATCCAATATGAATTCTATGACCGCCTGTTCGTCGGACAACAGCAGCGAGAGTATCTCACCCGTAACGCCCATGATCATCGAAAGATTCGTGCGTATGATATGCCACAGGGATTTGGCAACCTCGAGTATTGTCTTTGAATTGCTCTGCGCCCAGCCAATGATGCCCTGGATCATCAACAATCTCGCCAAAGGTTGTCTTGATCGCATCCGTGGGCACACGCGGCCCATACAACGTGCCCGCCTTATTGAAATCAATCTAATACTGTATTAGCCTATCTCACACATCAAGTATTTCCTGCTTCAGATTGGTGGCTTGCACCTTATCGGCATCGGCCAGCCAATCATCAATATAGGTCTCAATCTTACGGCGGCTATAATGATGCGCATTATCGAGCGCATCTTCAATGGATGCCTGTATATTGGAGGACAAAATCTCAATTAGCTCAGGACGATCTGTGATTGTCTTGTTAATTAGATCTTTGCCCAGATAAGCGACCTCAATTGTCTCTGAATAGATGTTGACGCAAAAGAAAACACTTAGAAATATGATGATGAGCAGCATGAGTATGATCATTAGAATGGAGGTGACAGACTCTACAGAGGATTTCAATGAATTGCGCACAATACTGTTGACCTTATAGTTAAGCTCCAGCACGCCAGGCAGACACAGCGGCAATACGGCCGAATGCTGCTCCAAAGCCCAAATCCTAAAACCCTGATAGGCATCGTTGATCTTGCCACAGACAAACTGAGTGATACCCGTATAGCAGCAGGCAGTGTAGAGTAAATGCAGGAAAACCGGCACGGCATCCAATATAAACATCCAAATATTCCTGTGCCCAGGCAGGCATAGAAGAGTAACTTAAAATAGGAATCGCTCTGATGTCCCTCAGCTTCCTCGGCAGGCTTAGCATCGAATATATCCTCCGAGTCAATCGTATCGCTTAGAGAGATATCCTCCACATCGGATCGGATTATCGATCTACTAAAAGAATTTCTCAAAGTTAAATATATATTTGCAAGAATGTCGTTATTTTCCCGGTGGCCCACAACAGCACCATACTACAACTGTAGGACGATACCGTGGCAGAATGCGATAATGGAGTTTTGGCTGTTCAGGAATGTACCGCGAATAACTATACAACCTTTTGCAAGAAGCATTCAGGGGACTCAGTCCTTTGCCACATTCAGCCCAGCAACCTAAATCCCATCATCTTGGTGGACGAGGGCATCATCATTTTGAACGAGCAATCAGCAAGGGCCAGCACAGACGACTGACCAGAGGTGGCAATAAGCCAAACGCACCTTATCTCCTTCGAGCGTCTGTCCACCATAAATGGTACCAGATATGACAATTGGCTTTGTTTTTTGCTTATTTTTTCATTGTTGTTCACTATTTTGGTAACAAGTTACTTCCATGTCTTGAGATGCCGTGTGTTTCCCTTTGTTTAAATTTAACGACAATTTCATTTAATAGCCCTGGAATTTATGCTTATCATATTACGCCTATTATTACGTTATTACACAATGCATTGTTTTTAATGCTTGGTTATTGTGCACATGCATAAATAAACATATGCTTATAAACCATTGATCTTGGTTCCATTGCATTTGAAAATGTATTTATGCTGAGTAAATCAAACTTTCTTTTTTAGTAACTGATATTGCTTAAATAATAATTTTTTTAATAAATTTATGATAAATATTATTTAATTTTTAGGACATTTGTGGTGACGCTATTTTGACTATGTGTGTCATCGAAAATTATACGTTGTATTAGACCCAAGAATGCATTTTCAACATATGATCGTTGAAATCGAGCCAAAAATGATCTAGCACAAAAACATTTTGGCGCGATTTTTTGTTTAACAAAGTGTGAAGCCATTTGATATTGTCTATACGTACCATTAAAATGATTAAATCAAAATCCCTCAAACCGTCGAAACTATATGTTTTAAAAAGAGGTATTTATATGGATATATATTTATATGTTTGTCTATAACAAAAACTTTTAGACGGAAGGCAGGAGGAAATTCATTTTGATAAGATAACATCTAGAATACAGAAACTATGTTACAATCTAAATATGGACTTCGTTGATCCAGTAAGTATTTAATCTACATATAAGAGTACATAAATGTATGTACATACATATATTGGCATGGACCTTTACCTATCTAGCTACAATTTATAAACATACATTTAATTTTGTAACACCATGTGAACCCTTCAAATAAATGCATATTAAAGCATTTTTCAGTTTGAAATTGGTTGTAATATATTGCAATCCTTCCCCGACTATGCAATCTGTATTATATTGGCAATTGTCCGCTTAGTAGTTTCTGAAAATATAAACATAGTTTTGTTAATTTCGGCACAGAGCAGACATATGAAAGCAGCTTTTTATTAACAGTAAAGGATTGTGCGTTGTTTCCAAACCAGGAGGGATACAAATGGCTTCCGATTACTCAAAACTGAAAATCTAAATCGCAGGGTTACCATATTGTATTGTGGATTTCAGCCAGAGTAGGTACCGCTGTTAAAAACATTAAAATCTCTATGAGGTGCCGAATAATAAAAACCCTTGTGGACATATGGAGAAGATATTCGAAATATGTCTATAATTAGCTGATTTCACTTAAAAACTGGACTTTATATTATATAATTATGATTTTTACAAAAGCGTCATTATGCTCATAATTGACAAGATTTGGTTAGGTTATGGAATTTATCAATAATTTTTAAAACGATCGTTGATTTGAAAGAAAGTCAATTGCCAAGTTCGAATATCTTACGAAGATATGTAAACTTTTTAGACCGATGGTCATATAGTCACTAAGCGGTCCAATTGCATGATTACAATAGCTAAGATCATTGCTGACGATAGTCAGCATACGAAGTGTGCTCAATGCGTCAAGCAATATATACGCGAACAGTAGAAATTTTGCTACAATTGTGCGAACGGATCGAGTTATATATCGATCGAGGATTCGTGTAAACTAGAAAGAAATCACACTTGTGAGCTCATCAGATTCATGATTAAAACGAAATTTAAATCTTTAGAGCTTATGGGCCGTTAAGGGATTTTTGGCATTCGATTTATGCCAATCCGATCTCGTTCAAAAGTTATGAAATAAAATTTTTTGTATCTCCGAAATTGAGAAAATGATATTCGTATGACAACGTTGATATAGCTTTCTTAAACTTTGTGGACTTTTTCCCTATCATGATCCAAGAAACTTAAATTCTACGAATTTTGGAGAAAAGAAATTGCTAGTTTGGCGGGAAAACCAGCTAAAATTGACACCCCACAGTTTCCAAATCACAGGAAGTGCATTTATGTTCTATATCTTGTTTGAGAGGTATTTTTAAAACCTACTAAGCTTACATTTTTTATACCCTGAACCCAAAGTAAAAAAGGGAATATTGATTTTGTGCAAATGTATGTAACTGGAGGAAGAAGTCATTTGCGACCTTAAAGTATATAAATTCTTATTCAGGATCTATAGCCAACTTATATTTAGCTATGTTCTTACTATATTAATAGTCATACACTTTTAAAATTTGAATCATTGGTTTTAGGAGTGTACCAAAAATAAACTGCACACTTTGTTGTACTATTAAGTTGAAGCTTTTAATTCCGATTAATTTTTTTAATATATATTTAAGAGAGAAATTTTGCCATTATATTTTGTCAAATCTTTTTTGGGAAAAATCAATTATTTATTTTTGAACGAATTTTTTCTTTTACGTCATTTAATTTTGCTTGCCCGTATCCAGTATTTTTTCACCTCTTCCAAGTTTTCAGCAACTCTACCATCTTTCTTAGAGTTTCGCTTAACATTGGCCCAATATCGCTCTATTGGTCGAAGCTCTGGACAATTAGATGAGTCCGCAGCTCCGTAATTTATATTTTATGAGTTAAGCAACGCTAGAGTTCAGCGCGCATAGTGAGCGGATGCCAGATCTGGCCAAAAAAATCTCGACGCATTGTGTTTTTGATAAAATGGTATTAGACGGTTTTTTAAACATTCGTTTTGGTAAACTTTGGCGTTTAAAGTATGAAAAACGCACCTATTCCAAGGCCATAGGCCTGCTTTGGCCTGCCTTCGCACCAAAATTTTCAATTTTAATTGCTGAGATTCGTCAATAGTACCATCTTTCTCTTTTGTATAAAACTGAGGACCGGGTAAAGTGCTTGAGTCCAATTTAACATAGGTTTCGTCATTTATCACAGTGCATTCAACAGCATCTTTGAGCAAACAGTCATAAAGCTTTCGAACTCTTTCTATTCCTCATTCTACTTTCCGTGAATTTTTTTTAAAGCTTTTTGTTTTTTGTATGACTTTAAATTATGCCGTTGCTTAACTCTCTGCTTCATAGAGACGATTGCTCCCTTTTTTTTAACTAAATCTCGGCCAGACACCTTTTATTTGTCGATTAAGGCCAATACCTTTTTTCAAGACGCTGATTCCTTGCACCTTTTTTATTCTGCCAGATTTCGGTAAATCTTTTAAAGAACATGTCTCCCCGAACTTAATAATAATATTTTTCACACTGTTAGCACTAATATATAGCGTTTAATTTTCTAAAAGAAATTCCGTTTTCTGTGCAGTAATTGTGCACGATTTTTTTTTTTGAGAACTTGCACTTTGATTCGAGGCATTGTTAAACTAAGAGGAGAATGGTGTAAAGTGAATGCACAAACTAAGAAGCACCGATCAAGGTTTCTAACGGTGCACGACAAAGCGTGATCATATGAAGTGCGCAGTTTCTTTTCGGTACTCTCCTTATACATATTTTTGAATTACGAAAGTTATGATTTCTTGTGAGATATTTTTCATGATTTTTTTTGTATTTTGTTTATCACCCGTATATCTTTATTTTGTACTATGTTCATAAGGTGAAAAGGAAATTGGTTCCGCTCACCTCTCTATATGTCCCAAGTTTCTTGCGCCGCTATTAAAAATTATTATTGTTAAAAAAATAAAACTTGGAATATATATGTACTATATTTGATAGTGTTAAGCTCATTTGGTTAGTCCCAGTATATAGCGTTGCAATGCATCACATAGTTTTAGAGCTCATCTAAAGATCGAGACAAACTTCTGATGGCCAAGTAAGGTCAAATGATTATTCAAAGTATTAAGGTAAATCAAAAAATTTGGTAATTAGACTACTGACTTCTTAATAAAGATGAAAAGTAAACACCTATTGACAAAGCAACACAGTCAAAAGTAAATTATAATCAAAAATTTCTTATACTCAATCAAAAACAGCTCTACACGAGGTAACAATCTAGTGACGAAAGCATATTCAAGCACTAAAATTTTGTGAAGAAAATATTCAATTTGATATATATTGGGCATTCGGTGCATCACAAAAGGTTATTTTTAGGTACACAGAAACTGGAGCTTGTACGTAAAGTGCGGAATTCCCAATTATATTTTATAATTTGGAATTGTTTATATATTATATCATATCCTTCGTCACAAAATTTTATATCCGAAATTTTGGGGTCCGAATTGCTTTTGCCATTAGATTGTTACCTCGAGTATAGGTGTTTTTGTTCGAATTAATAATTAATTTATATTTGGAAGGGGAACTAAATTTTCAATATTTTTACGACTAGATAAATTTAGATGTAATTGAAACAAAGGTAAAAAAAAGAAACTGAAGTAACGAATATATAATATAAAGTTTTTGGAACACAGTTATTTTTTTTTCCATATTTTGTATGTTAATTAGGAGGCAACTACCCAACAGCCGATAGCAGAAAGGAAAACACAACTGTTGTGCAAGTGCATGAGTCGCTCGATCGTAGCTTGTGTTTGACCCGAACACAAGCGAGACTTCGATCATGCACCATGATTGCGAAAAAAGATCATAAACGTTTATGTACAGTCGTCGGCATAAATATTTTGACAAAACTATGCGCTATGTTTTTTCTTTTTCTTGAAAGAATTGTAAAATGTAACGGTTTCATTATCTACTGAAAAGTTAAGTACATTTATGCAAAAAGGATTATGCAAAGTATTTTTTTAATTCCTTTATGCGTTTTCTTGTTTTACGCATTCTTATCTTTCGCAAGCTGATAGCAGGTGGACAAAAGTATTTTGACATTTGCTCTATTCAGTCGGTGTTAAACTACTATCGATCTTAAAGCTAAGCTACGCATCTATTAATATTGTCTACTGATTCAAAGTGCTGATAAGAACAAATTTGCTTCATAGATTTGCTTAGCTATGGGTAAAACAAATGAATTAAGCGACTTTGTCAAACATGATATGGTGTCGAAGTATAACTCTGGTATTTCTGTAGAAAATATCAGTAAATTATACAAAGTACCTCGCCAAACTGTGTATTATCAAATTATTAACTATAAAAAAACCACACCACACAAAACTTGGCTCGTTGTGGCAGGCCGCGTAAGACAACAGGTCAGAACGATCGTTTGATTCTAAGAAAATTTAAGAAGAATCCTTTAGAAAATCCTAAAACTGTTGCCAAGGAGCTTTCTAATTACTTCAACATTAAAATAAGTGAAAGGACAATTCGCAGACGATTAAAGGAAGCTGATTACGGCATTTACATAGCCAGAGTTATTCCTCAAATAACCATGAGAAATAAAATCAAACGCCTTGAATTTGCCAAAAAATATGTAGGCAAGCCCCCATCCTTTTGGCATAGTGTTTTGTGGACTGACGAAAGTTTTTTTAATTACCACTGCTCTAAAAAAAGTTTTCGTAAGAATGGCAAGAACAGCGCATAAAAAAAGAGTCCCCGTTTGTGAGAGAGTAAGCCATGGAGGTGGAACCGTAATGTTTTGGGAATATGTTGCATATAATGGGGTAGGAAACTTTGTTCCCATCGATGGAACATTGAATAAAAATAAATATTTACATATTTTAAAGGCTTACGCTTTCCCTTCTGGGGAAAATTTGATCGGAGAAAACTTTATATACCAGCAGGATAACGCGCCGTGCCACAAGGACAAATTAATTACTGAATTTTTAAGTGAAGTTGGTGTTAATACGCTGGATTGGCCACCACAAAGCCCCGATTTAAATATTATAGAAAATATATGGGCTTATTTAAAGAAAAAACGATGTCCAAATCTATCAAGGACGAGTGAGGAAACAATATCAGAGGTAGAAACACTCTGGAAGGATATTTCATTGAACTATATCCGAACTTTGGTTGATTCCGTTCCCCGAAGACTGCAACAAGTTATAAGTGCTAAGGGAGCTTATATTTTTTATAAATAATAAGTAAAATTATCTAAAAACATGTGCATTCATAATTTTTTTAAATCTTAAACAATATGTAAAAATACTTATGCCACCATACATTTCTGAAAAATTATTTTTGTTTTTGTTATTAATATATTCATATAATATTTTTTTATATATTTTGAAAATAAATTAACTCATCGTTACACCATATTTATTTTAAATTTTTTTAGTGCTCATTTAAAAAGTTATTAACCGAAACGCATGGTAACTTCTTTGTCAAAATATTTATGCCGACGACTGTATGATTTTGGGTGATGAAATGAGAACTAAATGATTGGTTTCAGCTCATGCTTAAGCGACCATTCCTTGTTGTTCAAGCAAAGTGGAAAAATAAGTCAGAGTCAATGTTCGAGTATGATTTTTATAACCCATTGCAGCTCTCTGTGTTCAGGGTATCTCCTAAACGAACACTTCCAAGTAGTGCAATCTTACTTATTTATTTCCTGATTTATGGATTTTAACATATGATTTGAATAAAATATTTTAATTTAAAACATAACTTTTCTTTGCTTAACTTTTCAATAATACTTAAAACTTTTGAATTAGGTTTCTATCACCCTCAAAGTTATAAACGGGCTGTACTGTGGTGTGACCACACAGGAGTTGGATAATTTAGCAGCAGAAATCGCAGCAAGCTTAACTACCCATCATGCAGACTATGCGCTTTTAGCTGCTAGAATCGCCGTTTCCAATCTTCACAAGGAAACCAAAAAGGTTTTTTCAGGTATTATTGTTATAATTATTATTATTATTGTTATTATTATACTTATAGTTTTTGTTATATACTTTTTATCAGCTATCTCGGAAACTACAAAAACTTTTCGATTACAGATTCTCATAAGTTCTCCGCACAAACAAGTCTATCAGTTAAAATATCTAAGATTTTTCCCCATTTCAATCATATCGATTAAAATGGATTTAAAGATTTGGTTTTTTTTAGCTCGGAGACTATGGGAGCTAAAGCCACTAAATGTAGTTTGATATATTCTAGTAAAATATACGCAAAATAGGAGTATATCGGATTTTTTTTAGGTATGTTCCTTAGAGCTATGCTGCATTTAAAGATTCTAACTAGGTATGACAGCAGAGAGAACTAAATAAGACAGAGCGGAATTCAGTCTTCCTTCCTTCCGATGAGGTCGGTCTGCAAAAGTAAATTCAAACGCAGCAAATTTACCATGGGATGCAACAACAAAGCTCTATAAGCCAACAACAGCTCCTCTTGCCTTCTTTCTTTTTATGTTATAATTATAGGCAAGTAGATTGTTGGTGACCTCCGAAAGGTTGTGACCTTGATATCCCGGCCACGCCCAGTAGAACGCCCCCAGCCACCCCGCCGTAAAAATCGGAAATGGCTATATCTCCCACAGTTCTTGAGTTAAAGTCTCCAAATTTTAAAAGTAGATTAGTGGTCACCATAAGGATACAGCAATTTCCCGCCCACACCCACCCCGCCCATTCCCGCCACCGCAAAGCGGCAAAGTCTATATCTCCCACACTTTTAGAGCTAGTCACCAAATTTTCAAGGTAGATGGCTGGTCACCCCTTTAAAGGTCTGGACACGCCCACTCCCGCCTTCGCAAATCGTGAAAGTATATCTCCCACAATTTTGGAGCTAGAGTCACCAACTTTTAAACGTACATGGCTGGTCACCCCCTTTACGGATCCGTAAAAAAATCCCGGTCACGCCCACTTTCGCCCTGCAAATCGCGAAAATCTATATCACAATTTTAAAGCTAGATTAACAAAATTTAGCATACACTGTTTGGGTGACGTCTTCTTAAGATCGAGCTAAAAGATGTTGGCCATGCCCACTCCCGCCTCTACGAAATATTAAAATTTTATATTTTTCCAAAATAATAATAACTTCTTGTACTGTGAACGAGAATACGCAGTGGGTTACGTCCGACTGCAACGTTCTTACTTGTTTATATATTCATGTAGATATATATTACATCGAATTTAAGATTTACTTAGCATATCTCGCAGATTATAAAAGCTTGGTCCACCAGATTTGGTTTAATATGTTCTCGAATAGCATACAGATATAAAGAATATTTTACATTTTAGATACCTCCCCTAATGGATTTGAAATCCGAAAAATGCCTTTAAAAATGTATAGCTGTCCGTTTTATTTATACTTTTGGATGCTCCTTATACTCGACGAGCTTCTTAAGATCGAACATAAATACAAAAGTTAGCATGGGATAATGACGATTCACAATTTATACCGCTACAATCTTGAAATATTGTTAAAAAAAAATTTTTAATTTACAAAATTATTGAGAGCTCTTAACATGTATGGTGTGTAACAAGCAATATTTTTTTTCTATATAAAAAATATAAATGTGACTTTTTGAAAATAATGAATTGAATGACATTTTTATGTACATATCGTTGATGATGCTGTGATTTGAACTGGATGTTTATTAGCAAAGCATATATCTTTCTTTCGAAAATTTAAAAAAAATAATCTTATATATATACATATATTTTTTTTTTTTAAGATGTCTTTGAAGATCTTTATAAACATGTAAACATGGAAACGAATGAGGCATCACCTATGGTATCGGAGTATCATTACAACATTGTTAAACAAAATTCAGATCGCTTAAACTCCGCTATTATTTATGATCGTGATTTTGGATATAATTATTTTGGATTTAAAACTCTTGAGCGATCGTATTTACTTAAAATTAATGGAAAAATAGCAGAACGTCCACAGCACATGCTTATGCGTGTCGCAATTGGTATACATGGTGATGATATTGATTCTGCGGTTGAAACTTACAATTTACTTTCCGAACGTTATTTCACACATGCATCGCCAACACTTTTTGCTGCTGCCACAAATCGTCCACAATTGTCTTCATGTTTTCTCTTAACTATGGTATCTGATTCGATAGAAGGAATTTTTAAATCAGTTGAGCAGTGCGCAATGATTTCCAAATCAGCAGGTGGCATTGGACTCAACATTCATTGTATTCGAGCTAAAGGTACCTCAATTTGTGGCACTAATGGTACTTCAAATGGCTTAGTACCAATGCTTAGAGTATTTAACAATGTGGCTCGCTATGTTGATCAGGGTGGTGGTAAAAGACCCGGAGCGTTTGCCATTTATCTAGAGCCCTGGCATTCTGACGTCTTCGAATTTTTGGATCTTAAAAAAAACACTGGGAAAGAGGAACATCGAGCGCGGGATCTTTTCTACGCCTTATGGATTCCTGATCTTTTCATGAAGCGCGTTGAAGCTAATGGTGATTGGTCCTTAATGTGCCCACACAAATGTCCTGGTCTACAAGATGTTTGGGGAGAAGATTTTGAAAAACTCTATGTTAAATATGAAAAAGAGGGGAGATCGAATAGAACTATTAAAGCTCAATCGCTTTGGTTTGCCATAATTGAATCTCAAGTGGAGACCGGTACCCCATACATGCTTTTCAAGGACTCGTGTAATAGAAAAAGCAATCAACAAAATGTTGGAACTATAAAATGCAGCAATTTATGTACAGAAATTGTTGAATATTCGGCACCTGATGAAATAGCTGTGTGTAATTTGGCATCAATAGCACTTAACATGTTTGTGACGCCCGAAAAATCTTACGATTTTAAAAAACTAAAGGAAGTTACAAAAATCGTAACCAAAAATTTGAATAAAATAATAGACATAAACTACTACCCATTACCGGAGGCGAAGAAATCAAATTTGAGGCACCGCCCTATAGGTATAGGGATTCAAGGTTTCGCAGATGCATTAATATTAATGCGGTTTCCTTACGAAAGCGATGAAGCATTTCTTTTAAATCAGCAAATCTTTGAAACGATATATTATGGAGCTTTGGAAGCTAGTTGTGAACTGGCTCAAAAGGATGGACCGTATGAAACCTACATTGGAAGTCCAGTAAGCAAAGGAATTTTGCAGTATGACATGTGGAACAAATCACCAACAGATCTTTGGGACTGGAATGTTCTTAAATTGTCTATTAATAAACACGGTGTCAGAAACTCTTTATTAATTGCGCCGATGCCCACTGCATCCACTGCGCAAATAATGGGCAACAATGAATCATTTGAGCCGTATACATCAAATATTTATACAAGACGGGTATTGTCCGGGGAGTTTCAAGTGGTAAATCACCATTTACTGCGTGATTTAACGGAGTTGGATTTGTGGGATGATGATATGAAAAATCAAATAATAGCTAGCCGCGGATCGATACAAAACATCAACTCCATTCCTCAAATAGTTCGTGATTTATATAAAACTGTATGGGAAATCTCTGTAAAGACAACTATTAAAATGGCTGCCGATAGAGGGGCGTTCATTGATCAAAGTCAATCATTTAATATTCATGTTGCCGAACCAAACTATGGAAAATTAACATCAATTCACTTTTATTCGTGGAAAGCGGGACTAAAAACAGGAATGTATTATCTTCGAACAAAGCCAGCTGCAAATGCAATACAATTTACTGTAGACAAAAATGTACCTCTTATGGAAATTAACGGACCAAACTCAGTTGACCAACATGATTTGACAGAGGATCTTTTGGGTAACACGATCAATTCCAATATAGAACGAGAGCGTAAAATGTCGGAGATGGTTTGTTCCCTTGAAAATAAGGATGCTTGCTTGTCTTGCGGCTCCTGAGAACTATTTAATAATCATTTTTCTATACACCCATATCTATAAGTAAAAAAAAATTTCTTATAAACAATAAATATTTCATAGTTTTCTGATTTTAATTAACATGTGTATAAATGGGGGTTTTTCAGCAATCGGGAAGGACGGGCAGAGTAAGGCAGGTGGCTAGATCGTCTCGGCTGTTGATGCTATCAAGAATATATACATATACATATATCCAAAAAACAAGTAAGAACGTTGCAGTCGGACGTAACCGACGGCGTATACTCGTTCATAGTACATAGAAGTTACAATTATTTTGGAAAAATATTGAACTTTTAAGTCTCGTAGGGCTGAGGTAGGCTCGATCTTAAAAGGCTGTCACCCAAACACTGTCTGATAAATTTGGTGAATCTAGCTTTAAAATTGAGGGAGATATAGATTTTCGCGGTTTGTGGGGGCGGGAGTGGGCGTGACCGTTACCGAGCTTTAATATGAGTGACCAGTCATTTACCATTAAAATTTGGTGAATAGCTCCAAAATTGTGCGATATATACCTTGCGAATTACGGGGGCGGGAGTGGGCATGGCCGATCTTTAAACGGAGCTACCAGTCATCTACCTTAAAAATTTTGTGACTAGCTTTAAAACTTTGGGAGATATAGGTTTTCGCGCTTTGCGGGGGCGGGAGTGGGCGTGCAAGCTCAAAAACTGTGGGAGATATAGCCATTTCCGATTTTTTAAGGCGTTCTAGTGGGCGTGGCTGATATCAAGGTCGCAATCTTTTGGTGAGGTCACCAGCAATCTAAGTACCAAGTTTGGTGTCTGTAGCTTTAGAATTGTGTGAATTATACACGTTACCGTTTTGAGTTTTCAAATATATCGGTTTTAGCGATTACAGATGCGGAAGGGGGCGTTTCCAGAAAATGTTTTCTGTGATGTTTGAGGGAAGTTTCCAGTAATATATATTCCAAATATTGAGCCTCTAGCTCTAAAACTGTGGGGATATAGCCATTTTTTAAGGCGGGCGCTAAGGGTTCTAGTGGGCTTGGCCGGAAAATCAAGGCCGCACAAAAATCTTAACACTGTCTGAGCAGATAACTACAAGTATATATCCAAAATTTCAAGTCTATCTTCAATAGCGCCGAAAAATATTGCGTTCATCCGGACAGACAGATGGCCAGCATTACGGACATTGCACAAAACCAATATACTAGTTTCACTTTGCGAACGAGTATAAAAGTGTCATAAAATGTGAAAAGAGTAAATTTGGTTTGTACAATGTCCGTCATGCTGTCCGTCCACCATCCGAATGAACCCAATTTTTTTTTCGTTATTATTGAAGTTAATGACATAAGACAAACTGTGAAGATTTTTGTGTTACGCTCACTGGGAGGCTGACAACTCGATAACATGTCGATACCCTTTAAACCGCAAATCGATAAAAGCTGAATATTTCCCGCAATATTAAAGCTAGAGAAATCAAATTTGGTATGTCGATTGCAAGTGGTCCATACCAAAAATCGGAAATGTCTATCTCCCAATGTTTTTCAGTTCGTGCTCCATATTTGGAATAAAAAAAAATTCTCGTCCATGCCCCCTTAATTGCAAAACACGATATAGCTCAAAGATAAAATCGTATATACCTCATGGAAATAAGTATGTGTGCAAGAATGTATTCATCTTTATCTTTCTAGTAACGGTAGAATTATTTTCGGTATACAGCAAATTTGTTATATTCTGCTCTCAAAAAGTATATGCAAAATTTTTTTTGTTTATCATAGTACTGTTATTATAAATTTGTGTGGCTTGAAGTGATTTTCTTAGGAAATAAGAATATGTGCAAACAGAGATTAGTGCGCATTTGACGGTCTGCCGTAACAAAAATTTAGTTATTTTGATTAAATAAGTTTTTAGCTTAAATAAATGAACCTTTAAGTAAACAAGTGGACGCATTTAAAATATCGGAAATGGCTTTATCCCAGTTTTTCAACTAGATCATACAAATTTAGATGGCTGGTCACCCCCTTTAAGAGCGGTACAAAAATTTTTCACTAGCGCCACCGCAAATTGTGAAAGCCTACATCTCCCACAATTTTAGAGCTAGAGCAACCAAGTCTAAAAGGTAGATGGCTGGTCACCCCTTTAAAGTTCAGTTAAAAAAATGGCCTACGCTCACTACTGCCCCCGAAAAGTGCGAAAGCCTATATTTCCCACACTTTTAAAGCAAGAGCAACCAAATTTAAAAGCCTGGTCACTCCATTTGAATTTCGGTTAAAAAAATGCCCTACGCTCACTACTGCCCCAAATTTAAAAGGCTGGTCACTCCATTTGAATTTCGGTAAAAAAAATGTCCCGGATACCCGCCAGATGCCCATACCCGCCCCCACAAATCGCGAAAATCTATATTTCCCACAATTTAAGAGCTTTAGTCACCAAAGTTGGCAGATAGTGTTTCGGTGACGTCTTCTTAAGATCGAGCCGACAAATGTTGGTCATATAATTGTCCAAAATAATAATAGTAACTACTGTGCACTGTGTACGCTGTCGGTTACGTCTGACTGCCACGTTTTTACTTGTTATACCTCTAACCCATTGAAAATTGGTAAATCAAGGTATAATGGTTTTGTAAAAATGTATGTAACCGGCAGAAGAAGGCATCTCTGACCCCATAAAGTTGATATATTCTTGATCAGCATCATTAGTTGTGTCGATCTTGACATGTCCATTTGGCTGTCCGTCAGTCTGTATGAACGCGTCGATTTCGGAGACTACGAATGCCAGAAAGCTGAACTTTGACTTTGTAAGTTTCTGTGTACCATATGCAAAACAAGTTTATTTAAAATCATCGATAACTCGTGTCGTTTTCACATTATCAATAATTATCGGTTTTTTGAGCATAAGAGCTGGAGCCACTAAATTTTGTTTAATATGTTCGCGCGAAGCTACCTGCCTCCACTCGCTCTACATAAGCATAAAAGTGAATAGAAATAAACGCAATTCAAATACTACGGACTTCGGCTTTGGTTTGTACATAGATTTCAATGCTCTTGTTAAGCTCTGCAAATTTCATTAAGATCATTTTCTTAGTTTAGAAGTTATTCAAGAATTTATTTTCCTTGGTTCCTTATTTTCCTACTGAGTCTCCGGTCCCTTGACCCCGTCCAAGCTTCTGCAACTTTGCTTCCTTGTTTCTTAATATTTTATTTTAAACATTGTTCTATCATTACTGGACTCCGCTTCTTATCTATATCCTTGTAATATGTGAATATAGGAATGTCGCCCTGTCTTAACGTACTTAGCGCTTGCTGGAGCGTCTGCACCGATGTTTGATCGGCACCGCCTGTCTCCAAGAGGAATAATTTTATTATTTGCCTTTGAAGTTGGGTATGGACTTTACTTGTTTGTTAGGCAAGAATGTCTCGCAATTGTGTGCATTGCGCTTGTTAATTCGCATTGTGTTTTTCTATTTGTTCTTTTCCATGGACTCTGTATGAAGGTATAAAGTTCTTCGTCACTAATATCCGGTAAATTATGCGGTCTTAGCATCAAATTTTCGAACACCGATAAGAGCTTTAATTTATTGGTAATTTTGGATGTAATTTTAAATATTTTCTGTAATTTTATTGAAAAGAATTTACACTTCTTTTAAGTCGGTTACGCCTAACTAGGAGATATCCTGAACCCAGCTACAAGCTGTCTTTACATACAATGCAAACACCTTGATTTCAGGCATAAGCTAAATCCCAAATATACACACATGCAAACACACGCCGAAAGCTGAGCATTTTACTCAGCTGCTACGCTTTGCCTGCACTATGGAAACTAAATTCTTGAATTACTTTGAGTATTGTTTATGACCTTTGATTTTAAATACATCTTGTTCAAAATTGCATAAGTAATTGATTGCATATATTTCCATAATTTCTTTGTTAGAAAATTAATGACGGTTCCCTCTGGGAGTTAATATTAGATTTTCTTTCCAAAATGCCAGTCGGTTGATAACCTATTTCCGTTAGAACAGCCAGTGGTTCATATTTTGTAATGAACATTGATCCAATGGTCCACTTCCCCGATCGCTCCTGAAACTTTAAAGGTGAATGACATTGGCATAAGATCAAAGAACAATTGTTCGCTAAGATACAGATCTTAAAAAACATTATGCCAGTGTCCTTGGTTGAGGCAGTAGTCTATTGTAAACATATTAGTTCATCGCACAAAAGTGTATTCATCAGACTGATCGCCCATAAGAGAGTGTGAGCTGAAGCGATTCGCACCTATCAATAATTTGCAGTCTATTGCTGTCTACAATTTGGTCTTTGTGATTTCAGTGACAATTTGCAGTGGCATACATTTGGAATTGCTGTTTAAACAAGTTAGAACGTTGCAGTCGTACGTAAACGAGTTGTTATTATTGTTACTTTGGAAAAATGTAGAATTTTTAAATTGTGATAAACATTTTTCTGCTCGATCTTAAGAGGAGGTCACCCGAACACAGTGTGCCAAATTTGGTGACTATAGCTCTAAAATTGTGGAAGTGGGCGTGGCGGGGTGGCGTTCTAGTAGGCGTGGTCGGGATGTCGCAATCTTTTAGTGAGCTCACCAGCAATTTACATGCCAAGTTTGGTGTCTATACCGTTAAAATTGTGTGAATTATTTACATGTTACCGTTTTGAGCTTTCAAATATATCGGTTTTATCGATTACGGAGGCGGGAGGGGACGTTATCGAGAAATTTTTGCTGTGATGTTTAAGGGAGCTTTCGAGTAATATTTATTCTAAATATGGAGCCTCTAGCTAGAAAAGTGTAGAAGATATAGCTATTTCCGATTTTCTAAGGCGGGGGCACTAGGGGGCGTTCTAGTGGGCGTGGCCGGAAAATCAAGGCCGCAATTTTTGGAGGAGGTCACCACCAAACTACATACCAAATTTGGAGACTAACTTTAATATTTTGGGAAATATTGAGCTTTTATCGAGTTGAGATTTGAGGTTTATCGACATGTTATCGATTTGCCAGCCTCCCAGTGGGCGTGGCACAAAAATCTTAACACTTTGTCGGAGCAGATAACTACAAGTATATATCCAAAATTTCAAGTCTCTATCTTCAATAGCGCCGAAAAATATTGCGTTCATCCGGACAGACAGATGGCTAGCATTACGGACGTTGCACAAAACCAATATACAAGTTTCACTTCGTGAACTAGTATAAAAGTGTCATAAAATGTGAAAAGAGTAAATTTGGTTTGTGCAATGTCCGTCATGCTGTCCGTCCACCATCCGAATGAACCCAATTTTTTTCGTTATTATTGAAGTTAATGACATAAAACAAACTGTGAAGATCACTGGGAGGCTGACAAACCGATAACATGTCGATACACCTTAAACCGCAAATCGATAAAAGCTGAATATTTCCCGCTATATTAAAGCTAGAGACATCAAATTTGGTATGTCGATTGCAAGTGGTCCATCCCAAAAATCGGAAATGTCTATCTCCCAATGTGTTTCAGTTCGATGCTCCATATTTGGAATAAAAAAAACTTCTCGTCCATGCCCCCATAATTGCAAAATACGATATAGCTCAAAGATAAAATCGTATATACCTCATGGAAATAAGTATATGTGCAAAAATGTATTTATCTTTATCTTTCTAGTAACGGTAGAATTATTTTCGGTATACAGCAAACTTGTTATTATAAAGGAGCTAAAATTACAGAAGTAGCTGTCTAAGTGAACCGACACCGAAATACAATCGCGAACTTCCTTAAGAACACGGATTCTTATGGTCAACTCAAACACTGCGTAAGACCAACTAATATCGATAAACGGTGTAAACAGGAGATTCGGCTTCTAGCGGTGAGTTGTAACGCAATTAAGGGTCATCTAGGTCTCAATGTGTCCAGAAGACGGATTCATCAACTTTTGGTTGAAAATATAAGCCTTAAATATACCTCCCGGGAGCCTGTACCAAATTTACTTCCACACCACCTAAGATCTCGCTTGGCATTGGCCGAAAATATAAATTTTGGACAAATGAATTCTACGTTTGGTTATTCTGGGAAGTCAACTTGTTGAATTTGCGGGCAGATCTTTACTGGGATAATTGCCCTGACTCATACTGCACGCGCAACAAAGAGTTTTTAGCATTAAGGAATATCCATATACAGCCATCAACCCGGACTTAAATCCGATTGAGGACCTCTGGGGTATCCTGCCAGCCATAGTGTACAAGAACAAGCAACAGTTTGAGACTGTCAAACAACTAAAAGACGATTTACTGGCAGAGTGGACCTAATCCTGGATTCATATTTTAAAAAATTGGCGGACCCCATGCCTAACCGCCTTAAGAATGTTCTTATTGCAAGTGGAAAACATATATACTTTTAAAATATTTATTAAAGCTAAAAATTTTACAGAAAACGTTAAAATATTATAGCATAGACGAAAATGCTCGTGCTTATTTCCTAAGGAATATTTTTATCTTTCTTTTATACTCGTTCAAAAAGTGAAAAAGTTGTGTGCAAAGTTCGTCATACTGTCCCCGTCCGGATGAACGCAACTTTTTCTCGGCGCTATTGAAGATAGAGTCCTAAAATTTTAGATATATACTTATAGTTAAATGAAATACTACGATTTTTGTGCCACGCCCACTGGGAGGCAGTCAAATTGAATCATGTCGATAAATCTCAAATCGCAATTCGATAAAAGCTCAATAATTTCCAAAATATTGAAGTTAGTCACCAAATTTGGTATGTGGATTGCTAGTGACCTTCCCCAAAAATTGCGTCCTTGATTTCCCGGCCATGCCCACTAGAACGCCCCCTAGCGCCCCGCCTTAAAATATCGGAAATGGCTATATCCCAGTTTTTGAACTTGATCATACAAATTTAGATGGCTGGTCACCCCCTTTAAGAGCGGTACAAAATTTTTGCACGCCCGCCACCGCAAATTGTGAAAGCCTACATCTCCCACAATTTTAGAGCTAGAGCAACCAAATCTTAAAGGTAGATGGCTGGTCACCCCTTTAAAGTTCGGTTAAAAAAATGCCCTACGCTCACTACTGCCCCCGAAAAGTGCGAAAGCCTATATCTCCCACACTTTTAAAGCTAGAGCAACCAAATTTAAAAGGCTGGTCACTCCATTTGAATTTCTGTAAAAAAAATGTCCCAGATACCCGCCAGATGCCACTACCCGCCCCCACAAATCGCGAAAATCTATATTTCCCACAATTTAAGAGCTTTAATCACCAAAGTTGGCAGATAGTGTTTCGGTGACGTCTTCTTAAGATTGAGCCGACAAATGTTGGCCATATAATTTTCCAAAATAACAATAGTAACTACTGTGCACTGTGTACGCTGTCGGTTACGTCTGACTGCCACGTTTTTACTTGTTAAACCTCTAACCCATTGAAAATTGGTAAATCAAGGTATAATGGTTTTGTAAAAATGTATGTAACCGGCAGAAAAAGGCATCTCTGACCCCATAAAGTTGATATATTCTTGATCAGCATCATTAGTTGTGTCGATCTTGACATGTCCATTTGGCTGTCCGTCAGTCTGTATGAACGCGTCGATTTCGGAGACTATGAATGCCAGAAAGCTGAACTTTGACTTTGTAAGTTTCTGTGTACCATATGCAAAACAAGTTTATTTAAAATCATCGATAACTCGTGTCGTTTTCACATTATCAATAATTATCGGTTTTTTGAGCATATCTTTGCAACCATAAGAGCTAGAGCCACTAAATTTTGTTTAATATGTTCGCGCGAAGCTACCTGCTTCCACTCGCTCTACATAAGCATAAAAGTGAATAGAAATAAACGCAATTCAAATACTACGGACTTCGGCTTTGGTTTGTACATAGATTTCAATGCTCTTGTTAAGCTCTGCAAATTTCATTAAGATCATTTTCTTAGTTTAGAAGTTATTCAAGAATTTATTTTCCTTGGTTCCTTATTTTCCTACTGTGCCTCCGGTCCCTTGACCCCGTCCAAGCTTCTGCAACTTTGCTTCCTTGTTTCTTAATATTTTATTTTAAACATTGTTCTATCATTACTGGACTCCGCTTCTTATCTATATCCTTGTAATATGTGAATATAGGAATGTCGCCCTGTCTTAACGTACTTAGCGCTTGCTGGAGCGTCTGCACCGATGTTTGATCGGCACCGCCTGTCTCCAAGAGGAATAATTTTATTATTTGCCTTTGAAGTTGGGTATGGACTTTACTTGTTTGTTAGGCAAGAATGTCTCGCAATTGTGTGCATTGCGCTTGTTAATTCGCAATGTGTTTTTCTCTTTGTTCTTTTCCATGGACTCTGTATGAAGGTATAAAGTTCTTCGTCACTAATATCCGGTAAATTATGCGGTCTTATCATCAAATTTCGAACACCGATAAGAGCTTTAATTTATTGGTAATTTTGGATGTAATTTTAAATATTTTCTGTAATTTGATTGAAAAGAATTTACACTTCTTTTAAGTCGGTTACGCCCAACTAGGAGATATCCTGAACCCAGCTACAAGCTGTCTTTACATACAATGCAAACACCTTGATTTCAGGCATAAGCTAAAACCCAAATATACACATATGCAAACACACGCCGAACGCTGAGCATTTTACTCAGCTGCTACGCTTTGCCTGCACTATGGAAACTAAATTCTTGAATTGCTTTGAGTATTGTTTGTGGCCTTTGATTTTAAAGACATCTTGTTCAAAATTGCATAAGTAATAAATATATAGTAATAAATAAATATTTCCATAATTTCTTTGTTAGAAAATTAATGACGGTTCCCTCTGGGAGTTAATATTAGATTTTCTTTCCAAAATGCCAGTAGGCTGATAACCTATTTCCAGAACAGCCAGTGGTTCATATTTTGTAATCAACATTGATCCAATGGTCCACTTCCCCGATCGCTCCTGAAATTTTAAAGGTGAATGACATTGGCATAAGATCAAAGAACAATACTAAGTGGGCGTGGCGGGGTGGCGTTCTTTTAGTGAGCTCACCAGCAATTTACATGCCAAGTTTGGTATCTACACCGTTAAAATTGTGTGAATTATTTACATGTTACCGTTTTGAGCTTTCAAATATATCGGTTTTATCGATTACGGAGGCGGGAGCGGACGTGACCGAGAAATTTTTGCTGTAATGTTTGGGGGAGCTTTCGAGTAATATTTATTCCAAATATGGAGCCTCTAGCTAGAAAAGTGTGGAAGATATAGCCATTTCCGATTTTTAAGGCGGGGGCACTAGGGGGCGTTCTAGTGGGCGTGGCCGGAAAATCAAGGCCGCAATTTTTGGAGGAGGTCACCACCAAACTACATACAAAATTTGGAGACTAACTTTAATATTTTGGGAAATATTGAGCTTTTATCGAATTGAGATTTGAGGTTTATCGACATGTTATCGATTTGCCAGCCTCCCAGTGGGCGTGGCACAAAAATCTTAACACTTTGTCGGAGCAGATAACTACAAGTATATAAATGTGAAAAGAGTAAATTTGGTTTGTGCAATGTCCGTCATGCTGTCCGTCCACCATCCGAATGAACCCAATTTTTTCGTTATTATTGAAGTTAATGACATAAAACAAACTGTGAAGATCACTGGGAGGCTGACAAACCGATAACATGTCGATACACCTTAAACCGCAAATCGATAAAAGCTGAATATTTCCCGCAATATTAAAGCTAGAGACATCAAATTTGGTATGTCGATTGCAAGTGGTCCATCCCAAAAATCGGAAATGTCTATCTCCCAATGTTTTTCAGTTCGATGCTCCATATTTGGAATAAAAAAAACTTCTCGTCCATGCCCCCATAATTGCAAAATACGATATAGCTCAAAGATAAAATCGTATATACCTCATGGAAATAAGTATATGTGCAAAAATGTATTTATCTTTATCTTTCTAGTAACGGTAGAATTATTTTCGGAATACAGCAAACTTGTTATTATAAAGGAGCTAAAATTACAGAAGTAGCTGTCTAAGTGAACCGACACCGAAATACAATCGCGAACTTCCTTAAGAACACGGATTCTTATGGTCAACTCAAACACTGCGGAAGACCAACTAATATCGATAAACGGTGTAAATAGGAGATTCGGCTTCTAGCGGTGAGTTGTAACGCAATTAAGGGTCATCTAGGTCTCAATGTGTCCAGAAGACGGATTCATCAACTTTTGGTTGAAAATATAAGCCTTAAATATACCTCCCGGGAGCCTGTACCAAATTTACTTCCACACCACCTAAGAGCTCGCTTGGCATTGGCCGAAAATATAAATTTTGGACAAATGAATTCTACGTTTGGTTATTCTGGGAAGTCAACTTGTTGAATTTGCGGGCAGATCTTTACTGGGATAATTGCCCTGACTCATACTGCACGCGCAACAAAGAGTTTTTAGCATTAAGGAATATCCATATACAGCCATCAACCCGGACTTAAATCCGATTGAGGACCTCTGGGGTATCCTGCCAGCCATAGTGTACAAGAACAAGCAACAGTTTGAGACTGTCAAACAACTAAAAGACGATTTACTGGAAGAGTGGACCTAATCCTGGATTCATATTTTAAAAAATTGGCGGACCCCATGCCTAACCGCCTTAAGAATGTTCTTATTGCAAGTGGAAAACATATATACTTTTAAAATATTTATTAAAGCTAAAAATTTTACAGAAAACGTTAAAATATTATAGCATAGACGAAAATGCTCGTGCTTATTTCCTAAGGAATATTTTTATCTTTCTTTTATACTCGTTCAAAAAGTGAAAAAGTTGTGTGCAAAGTTCGTCATACTGTCCCCGTCCGGATGAACGCAACTTTTTCTCGGCGCTATTGAAGATAGAGTCCTAAAATTTTAGATATATACTTATAGTTAAATGAAATGCTACGATTTTTGTGCCACGCCCACTGGGAGGCAGTCAAATTGAAACATGTCGATAAATCTCAAATCGCAATTCGATAAAAGCTCAATATTTTCCAAAATATTGAAGTTAGTCACCAAATTTGGTATGTGGATTGCTAGTGACCTTCCCCAAAAATTGCGTCCTTGATTTCCCGGCCATGCCCACTAGAACGCCCCCTAGCGCCCCGCCTTAAAATATCGGAAATGGCTATATCCCAGTTTTTGAACTAGATCATACAAATTTAGATGGCTGGTCACCCCCTTTAAGAGCGGTACAAAATTTTTGCACGCCCGCCACCGCAAATTGTGAAAGCCTACATCTCCCACAATTTTAGAGCTAGAGCAACCAAATCTTAAAGGTAGATGGCTGGTCACCCCTTTAAAGTTCGGTTAAAAAAATGCCCTACGCTCACTACTGCCCCCGAAAAAGTGCGAAAGCCTATATCTCCCACACTTTTAAAGCTAGAGCAACCAAATTTAAAAGCCTGGTCACTCCATTTGAATTTCTGTAAAAAAAATGTCCCAGATACCCGCCAGATGCCCCTACCCGCCCCCACAAATCGCGAAAATCTATATTTCCCACAATTTAAGAGCTTTAGTCACCAAAGTTGGCAGATAGTGTTTCGGTGACGTCTTCTTAAGATCGAGCCGACAAATGTTGGCCATCCATAATTTTCCAAAATAACAATCAGTAACTACTGTGCACTGTGTACGCTGTCGGTTACGTCTGACTGCCACGTTTTTACTTGTTATACCTCTAACCCATTGAAAATTGGTAAATCAAGGTATAATGGTTTTGTAAAAATGTATGTACCCGGCAGAAGAAGGCATCTCTGACCCCATAAAGTTGATATATTCTTGATCAGCATCATTAGTTGTGTCGATCTTGAGATGTCCATTTGGCTGTCCGTCAGTCTGTATGAACGCGTCGATTTCGGAGACTATGAATGCCAGAAAGCTGAACTTTGACTTTGTAAGTTTCTGTGTACCATATGCAAAACAAGTTTATTTAAAATCATCGATAACTCGTGTCGTTTTCACATTATCAATAATTATCGGTTTTTTGGGCATATCTTTGCAACCATAAGAGCTAGAGCCACTAAATTTTGTTTAATATGTTCGCGCGAAGCTACCTGCCCCCACTCGCTCTACATAAGCATAAAAGTGAATAGAAATAAACGCAATTCAAATACTACGGACTTCGGCTTTGGTTTGTACATACATTTCAATGCGCTTGTTAAGCTCTGCAAATTTCATTAAGATCATTTTCTTAGTTTAGAAGTTATTCAAGAATTTATTTTCCTTGGTTCCTTATTTTCCTACTGTGTCTCCGGTCCCTTGACCCCGTCCAAGCTTCTGCAACTTTGCTTCCTTGTTTCTTAATATTTTATTTTAAACATTGTTCTATCATTACTGGACTCCGCTTCTTATCTATATCCTTGTAATATGTGAATATAGGAATGTCGCCCTGTCTTAACGTACTTAGCGCTTGCTGGAGCGTCTGTACCGATGTTTGATCGGCACCGCCTGTCTCCAAGAGGAATAATTTTATTATTTGCCTTTGAAGTTGGGTATGGACTTTACTTGTTTGTTAGGCAAGAATGTCTCGCAATTGTGTGCATTGCGCTTGTTAATTCGCAATGTGTTTTTCTCTTTGTTCTTTTCCATGGACTCTGTATGAAGGTATAAAGTTCTTTGTCACTAATATCCGGTAAATTATGCGGTCTTATCATCAAATTTCGAACACCGATAAGAGCTTTAATTTATTGGTAATTTTGGATGTAATTTTAAATATTTTCTGTAATTTGATTGAAAAGAATTTACACTTCTTTTAAGTCGGTTACGCCCAACTAGGAGATATACTGAACCCAGCTACAAGCTGTCTTTACATACAATGCAAACACCTTGATTTCAGGCATAAGCTAAAACCCAAAAATACACATATGCAAACACACGCCGAACGCTGAGCATTTTACTCAGCTGCTACGCTTTGCCTGCACTATGGAAACTAAATTCTTGAATTGCTTTGAGTATTGTTTATGGCCTTTGATTTTAAAGACATCTTGTTCAAAATTGCATAAGTAATTGATTGCATATATTTCCATAATTTCTTTGTTAGAAAATTAATGACGGTTCCCTCTGGGAGTTAATATTAGATTTTCTTTCCAAAATGCCAGTAGGCTGATAACCTATTTCCAGAACAGCCAGTGGTTCATATTTTGTAATCAACATTGATCCAATGGTCCACTTCCCCGATCGCTCCTGAAATTTTAAAGGTGAATGACATTGGCATAAGATCAAAGAACAATACTAAGTGGGCGTGGCGGGGTGGCGTTCTTTTAGTGAGCTCACCAGCAATTTACATGCCAAGTTTGGTATCTACACCGTTAAAATTGTGTGAATTATTTACATGTTACCGTTTTGAGCTTTCAAATATATCGGTTTTATCGATTACGGAGGCGGGAGCGGACGTGACCGAGAAATTTTTGCTGTAATGTTTGGGGGAGCTTTCGAGTAATATTTATTCCAAATATGGAGCCTCTAGCTAGAAAAGTGTGGAAGATATAGCCATTTCCGATTTTTTAAGGCGGGGGCACTAGGGGGCGTTCTAGTGGACGTGGCCGGAAAATCAAGGCCGCAATTTCGGGAGGAGGTCACCACCAAACTACATACCAAATTTGGAGACTAACTTTAATATTTTGGGAAATATTGAGCTTTTATCGAATTGAGATTTGAGGTTTATCGACATGTTATCGATTTGCCAGCCTCCCAGTGGGCGTGGCACAAAAATCTTAACACTTTGTCGGAGCAGATAACTACAAGTATATATCCAAAATTTCAAGTCTCTATCTTCAATAGCCGAAAAATATTGCGTTCATCCGGACAGACAGATGGCCAGCATTACGGACGTTGCACAAAACCAATATACAAGTTTCATTTCGTGAACTAGTATAAAAAGTGTCATAAAATGTGAAAAGAGTAAATTTGGTTTGTGCAATGTCCGTCATGCTGTCCGTCCACCATCCGAATGAACCCAAACCGATAACATGTCGATACACCTTAAACCGCAAATCGATAAAAGCTGAATATTTCCCGCAATATTAAAGCTAGAGACATCAAATTTGGTATGTCGATTGCAAGTGGTCCATCCCAAAAATCGGAAATGTCTATCTCCCAATGTTTTTCAGTTCGATGCTCCATATTTGGAATAAAAAAACTTCTCGTCCATGCCCCCATAATTGCAAAATACGATATAGCTCAAAGATAAAATCGTATATACCTCATGGAAATAAGTATATGTGCAAAAATGTATTTATCTTTATCTTTCTAGTAACGGTAGAATTATTTTCGGAATACAGCAAACTTGTTATTATAAAGGAGCTAAAATTACAGAAGTAGCTGTCTAAGTGAACCGACACCGAAATACAATCGCGAACTTCCTTAAGAACACGGATTCTTATGGTCAACTCAAACACTGCGGAAGACCAACTAATATCGATAAACGGTGTAAACAGGAGATTCGGCTTCTAGCGGTGAGTTGTAACGCAATTAAGGGTCATCTAGGTCTCAATGTGTCCAGAAGACGGATTCATCAACTTTTGGTTGAAAATATAAGCCTTAAATATACCTCCCGGGAGCCTGTACCAAATTTACTTCCACACCACCTAAGAGCTCGCTTGGCATTGGCCGAAAATATAAATTTTGGACAAATGAATTCTACGTTTGGTTATTCTGGGAAGTCAACTTGTTGAATTTGCGGGCAGATCTTTACTGGGATAATTGCCCTGACTCATACTGCACGCGCAACAAAGAGTTTTTAGCATTAAGGAATATCCATATACAGCCATCAACCCGGACTTAAATCCGATTGAGGACCTCTGGGGTATCCTGCCAGCCATAGTGTACAAGAACAAGCAACAGTTTGAGACTGTCAAACAACTAAAAGACGATTTACTGGAAGAGTGGACCTAATCCTGGATTCATATTTTAAAAAATTGGCGGACCCCATGCCTAACCGCCTTAAGAATGTTCTTATTGCAAGTGGAAAACATATATACTTTTAAAATATTTATTAAAGCTAAAAATTTTACAGAAAACGTTAAAATATTATAGCATAGACGAAAATGCTCGTGCTTATTTCCTAAGGAATATTTTTATCTTTCTTTTATACTCGTTCAAAAAGTGAAAAAGTTGTGTGCAAAGTTCGTCATACTGTCCCCGTCCGGATGAACGCAACTTTTTCTCGACGCTATTGAAGATAGAGTCCTAAAATTTTAGATATATACTTATAGTTAAATGAAATACTACGATTTTTGTGCCACGCCCACTGGGAGGCAGTCAAATTGAAACATGTCGATAAATCTCAAATCGCAATTCGATAAAAGCTCAATATTTTCCAAAATATTGAAGTTAATCACCAAATTTGGTATGTGAATTGCTAGTGACCTTCCCCAAAAATTGCGTCCTTGATTTCCCGGCCATGCCCACTAGAACGCCCCCTAGCGCCCTGCCTTAAAATATCGGAAATGGCTATATCCCAGTTTTTGAACTAGATCATACAAATTTAGATGGCTGGTCACCCCCTTTAAGAGCGGTACAAAATTTTTGCACGCCCGCCACCGCAAATTGTGAAAGCCTACATCTCCCACAATTTTAGAGCTAGAGCAACCAAATCTTAAAGGTAGATGGCTGGTCACCCCTTTAAAGTTCGGTTAAAAAAATGCCCTACGCTCACTACTGCCCCCGAAAAGTGCGAAAGCCTATATCTCCCACACTTTTAAAGCTAGAGCAACCAAATTTAAAAGGCTGGTCGCTCCATTTGAATTTCTGTAAAAAAAATGTCCCAGATACCCGCCAGATGCCCCTACCCGCCCCCACAAATCGCGAAAATCTATATTTCCCACAATTTAAGAGTTTTAGTCACCAAAGTTGGCAGATAGTGTTTCGGTGACGTCTTCTTAAGATCGAGCCGACAAATTTTTATAATTTTCCAAATCCATATAATTTTCCAAAATAACAATCGTTACTACTGTGCACTGTGTACGCTGTCGGTTACGTCTGACTGCCACGTTTTTACTTGTTATACCTCTAACCCATTGAAAATTGGTAAATCAAGGTATAATGGTTTTGTAAAAATGTATGTACCCGACAGAAGAAGGCATCTCTGACCCCATAAAGTTGATATATTCTTGATCAGCATCATTAGTTGTGTCGATCTTGAGATGTCCATTTGGCTGTCCGTCAGTCTGTATGAACGCGTCGATTTCGGAGACTATGAATGCCAGAAAGCTGAACTTTGACTTTGTAAGTTTCTGTGTACCATATGCAAAACAAGTTTATTTAAAATCATCGATAACTCGTGTCGTTTTCACATTATCAATAATTATCGGTTTTTTGGGCATATCTTTGCAACCATAAGAGCTAGAGCCACTAAATTTTGTTTAATATGTTCGCGCGAAGCTACCTGCTTCCACTCGCTCTACATAAGCATAAAAGTGAATAGAAATAAACGCAATTCAAATACTACGGACTTCGGCTTTGGTTTGTACATAGATTTCAATGCGCTTGTTAAGCACTGCAAATTTCATTAAGATCATTTTCTTAGTTTAGAAGTTATTCAAGAATTTATTTTCCTTGGTTCCTTATTTTCCTACTGTGTCTCCGGTCCCTTGACCCCGTCCAAGCTTCTGCAACTTTGCTTCCTTGTTTCTTAATATTTTATTTTAAACATTGTTCTATCATTACTGGACTCCGCTTCTTATCTATATCCTTGTAATATGTGAATATAGGAATGTCGCCCTGTCTTAACGTACTTAGCGCTTGCTGGAGCGTCTGTACCGATGTTTGATCGGCACCGCCTGTCTCCAAGAGGAATAATTTTATTATTTGCCTTTGAAGTGCATTGCGCTTGTTAATTCGCAATGTGTTTTTCTCTTTGTTCTTTTCCATGGACTCTGTATGAAGGTATAAAGTTCTTTGTCACTAATATCCGGTAAATTATGCGGTCTTATCATCAAATTTCGAACACCGATAAGAGCTTTAATTTATTGGTAATTTTGGATGTAATTTTAAATATTTTCTGTAATTTGATTGAAAAGAATTTACACTTCTTTTAAGTCGGTTACGCCCAACTAGGAGATATCCTGAACCCAGCTACAAGCTGTCTTTACATACAATGCAAACACCTTGATTGCAGGCATAAGCTAAAACCCAAATATACACATATGCAAACACATGCCGAACGCTGAGCATTTTACTCAGCTGCTACGCTTTGCCTGCACTATGGAAACTAAATTCTTGAATTGCTTTGAGTATTGTTTATGGCCTTTGATTTTAAAGACATCTTGTTCAAAATTGCATAAGTAATTGATTGCATATATTTCCATAATTTCTTTGTTAGAAAATTAATGACGGTTCCCTCTGGGAGTTAATATTAGATTTTCTTTCCAAAATGCCAGTAGGCATTCCATAATTTCCATAATTTCTTTGTTAGAAAATTAATGACGGTTCCCTCTGGGAGTTATATTAGATTTCTTCCAAAATGCCAGTAGGCTGATAACCTATTTCCGAACAGCCAGTGGTTCATATTTTGTAATCAACATTGATCCAATGGTCCACTTCCCCGATCGCTCCTGAAATTTTAAAGGTGAATGACATTGGCATAAGATCAAAGAACAATACTAAGTGGGCGTGGCGGGGTGGCGTTCTTTTAGTGAGCTCACCAGCAATTTACATGCCAAGTTTGGTATCTACACCGTTAAAATTGTGTGAATTATTTACATGTTACCGTTTTGAGCTTTCAAATATATCGGTTTTATCGATTACGGAGGCGGGAGCGGACGTGACCGAAAAATTTTTGCTGTAATGTTTGGGGGAGCTTTCGAGTAATATTTATTCCAAATATGGAGCCTCTAGCTAGAAAAGTGTGGAATATATAGCCATTTCCGATTTTTTAAGGCGGGGGCACTAGGGGGCGTTCTAGTGGACGTGGCCGGAAAATCAAGGCCGCAATTTCGGGAGGAGGTCACCACCAAACTACATACCAAATTTGGAGACTAACTTTAATATTTTGGGAAATATTGAGCTTTTATCGAATTGCGATTTGAGGTTTATCGACATGTTATCGATTTGCTAGCCTCCCAGTGGGCGTGGCACAAAAATCTTAACACTTTGTCTGAGCAGATAACTACAAGTATATATCCAAAATTTCAAGTCTCTATCTTCAATAGCGCCGAAAAATATTGCGTTCATCCGGACAGACAGATGGCTAGCATTACGGACGTTGCACAAAACCAATATACTAGTTTCACTTCGTGAACTAGTATAAAAAGTGTCATAAAATGTGAAAAGAGTAAATTTGGTTTGTGCAATGTCCGTCATGCTGTCCGTCCACCATCCGAATGAACCCAAACCGATAACATGTCGATACACCTTAAACCGCAAATCGATAAAAGCTGAATATTTCCCGCAATATTAAAGCTAGAGACATCAAATTTGGTATGTCGATTGCAAGTGGTCCATCCCAAAAATCGGAAATGTCTATCTCCCAATGTTTTTCAGTTCGATGCTCCATATTTGGAATAAAAAAACTTCTCCATGCCCCCTTAATTGCAAAATACGATATAGCTCAAAGATAAAATCGTATATACCTCATGGAAATAAGTATATGTGCAAAAATGTATTTATCTTTATCTTTCTAGTAACGGTAGAATTATTTTCGGAATACAGCAAACTTGTTATTATAAAGGAGCTAAAATTACAGAAGTAGCTGTCTAAGTGAACTGACACCGAAATACAATCGCGAACTTCCTTAAGAACACGGATTCTTATGGTCAACTCAAACACTGCGGAAGACCAACTAATATCGATAAACGGTGTAAATAGGAGATTCGGCTTCTAGCGGTGAGTTGTAACGCAATTAAGGGTCATCTAGGTCTCAATGTGTCCAGAAGACGGATTCATCAACTTTTGGTTGAAAATATAAGCCTTAAATATACCTCCCGGGAGCCTGTACCAAATTTACTTCCACACCACCTAAGAGCTCGCTTGGCATTGGCCGAAAATATAAATTTTGGACAAATGAATTCTACGTTTGGTTATTCTGGGAACTCAACTTGTTGAATTTGCGGGCAGATCTTTACTGGGATAATTGCCCTGACTCATACTGCACGCGCAACAAAGAGTTTTTAGCATTAAGGAATATCCATATACAGCCATCAACCCGGACTTAAATCCGATTGAGGACCTCTGGGGTATCCTGCCAGCCATAGTGTACAAGAACAAGCAACAGTTTGAGACTCTCAAACAACTAAAAGACGATTTACTGGAAGAGTGGACCTAATCCTGGATTCATATTTTAAAAAATTGGCGGACCCCATGCCTAACCGCCTTAAGAATGTTCTTATTGCAAGTGGAAAACATATATACTTTTAAAATATTTATTAAAGCTAAAAATTGTACAGAAAACGTTAAAATATTATAGCATAGACGAAAATGCTCGTGCTTATTTCCTAAGGAATATTTTTATCTTTCTTTTATACTCGTTCAAAAAGTGAAAAAGTTGTGTGCAAAGTTCGTCATACTGTCCCCGTCCGGATGAACGCAACTTTTTCTCGGCGCTATTGAAGATAGAGTCCTAAAATTTTAGATATATACTTATAGTTAAATGAAATGCTACGATTTTTGTGCCACGCCCACTGGGAGGCAGGCAAATTGAAACATGTCGATAAATCTCAAATCGCAATTCGATAAAAGCTCAATATTTTCCAAAATATTGAAGTTAGTCACCAAATTTGGTATGTGGATTGCTAGTGACCTTCCCCAAAAATTGCGTCCTTGATTTCCCGGCCATGCCCACTAGAACGCCCCCTAGCGCCCTGCCTTAAAATATCGGAAATGGCTATATCCCAGTTTTTGAACTAGATCATACAAATTTAGATGGCTGGTCACCCCCTTTAAGAGCGGTACAAAATTTTTGCACGCCCGCCACCGCAAATTGTGAAAGCCTACATCTCCCACAATTTTAGAGCTAGAGCAACCAAATCTTAAAGGTAGATGGCTGGTCACCCCTTTAAAGTTCGGTTAAAAAAATGCCCTACGCTCACTACTGCCCCCGAAAAGTGCGAAAGCCTATATCTCCCACACTTTTAAAGCTAGAGCAACCAAATTTAAAAGGCTGGTCGCTCCATTTGAATTTCTGTAAAAAAAATGTCCCAGATACCCGCCAGATGCCCCTACCCGCCCCCACAAATCGCGAAAATCTATATTTCCCACAATTTAAGAGCTTTAGTCACCAAAGTTGGCAGATAGTGTTTCGGTGACGTCTTCTTAAGATCGAGCCGACAAATTTTTATAATTTTCCAAATCCATATAATTTTCCAAAATAACAATCGTTACTACTGTGCACTGTGTACGCTGTCGGTTACGTCTGACTGCCACGTTTTTACTTGTTATACCTCTAACCCATTGAAAATTGGTAAATCAAGGTATAATGGTTTTGTAAAAATGTATGTACCCGACAGAAGAAGGCATCTCTGACCCCATAAAGTTGATATATTCTTGATCAGCATCATTAGTTGTGTCGATCTTGAGATGTCCATTTGGCTGTCCGTCAGTCTGTATGAACGCGTCGATTTCGGAGACTATGAATGCCAGAAAGCTGAACTTTGACTTTGTAAGTTTCTGTGTACCATATGCAAAACAAGTTTATTTAAAATCATCGATAACTCGTGTCGTTTTCACATTATCAATAATTATCGGTTTTTTGGGCATATCTTTGCAAACCATAAGAGCTAGAGCCACTAAATTTTGTTTAATATGTTCGCGCGAAGCTACCTGCTTCCACTCGCTCTACATAAGCATAAAAGTGAATAGAAATAAACGCAATTCAAATACTACGGACTTCGGCTTTGGTTTGTACATAGATTTCAATGCGCTTGTTAAGCACTGCAAATTTCATTAAGATCATTTTCTTAGTTTAGAAGTTATTCAAGAATTTATTTTCCTTGGTTCCTTATTTTCCTACTGTGTCTCCGGTCCCTTGACCCCGTCCAAGCTTCTGCAACTTTGCTTCCTTGTTTCTTAATATTTTATTTTAAACATTGTTCTATCATTACTGGACTCCGCTTCTTATCTATATCCTTGTAATATGTGAATATAGGAATGTCGCCCTGTCTTAACGTACTTAGCGCTTGCTGGAGCGTCTGTACCGATGTTTGATCGGCACCGCCTGTCTCCAAGAGGAATAATTTTATTATTTGCCTTTGAAGTGCATTGCGCTTGTTAATTCGCAATGTGTTTTTCTCTTTGTTCTTTTCCATGGACTCTGTATGAAGGTATAAAGTTCTTTGTCACTAATATCCGGTAAATTATGCGGTCTTATCATCAAATTTCGAACACCGATAAGAGCTTTAATTTATTGGTAATTTTGGATGTAATTTTAAATATTTTCTGTAATTTGATTGAAAAGAATTTACACTTCTTTTAAGTCGGTTACGCCCAACTAGGAGATATCCTGAACCCAGCTACAAGCTGTCTTTACATACAATGCAAACACCTTGATTGCAGGCATAAGCTAAAACCCAAATATACACATATGCAAACACATGCCGAACGCTGAGCATTTTACTCAGCTGCTACGCTTTGCCTGCACTATGGAAACTAAATTCTTGAATTGCTTTGAGTATTGTTTATGGCCTTTGATTTTAAAGACATCTTGTTCAAAATTGCATAAGTAATTGATTGCATATATTTCCATAATTTCTTTGTTAGAAAATTAATGACGGTTCCCTCTGGGAGTTAATATTAGATTTTCTTTCCAAAATGCCAGTAGGCTGATAACCTATTTCCAGATAAAATGTGAAAAGAGTAAATTTGGTTTGTGCAATGTCCGTCATGCTGTCCGTCTACCACCCGAATGAACCCAAACCGATAACATGTCTATACACCTTAAACCGCAAATCGATAAAAGCTGAATATTTTCCGCAATATTAAAGCTAGAGACATCAAATTTGGTATGTCGATTGCAAGTGGTCCATCCCAAAAATCGGAAATGTCTATCTCCCAATGTTTTTCAGTTCGATGCTCCATATTTGGAATAAAAAAACTTCTCCATGCCCCCTTAATTGCAAAAGACGATATAGCTCAAAGATAAAATCGTATATACCTCATGGAAATAAGTATATGTGCAAAAATGTATTTATCTTTATCTTTCTAGTAACGGTAGAATTATTTTCGGAATACAGCAAACTTGTTATTATAAAGGAGCTAAAATTACAGAAGTAGCTGTCTAAGTGAACCGACACCGAAATACAATCGCGAACTTCCTTAAGAACACGGATTCTTATGGTCAACTCAAACACTGCGGAAGACCAACTAATATCGATAAACGGTGTAAACAGGAGATTCGGCTTCTAGCGGTGAGTTGTAACGCAATTAAGGGTCATCTAGGTCTCAATGTGTCCAGAAGACGGATTCATCAACTTTTGGTTGAAAATATAAGCCTTAAATATACCTCCCGGGAGCCTGTACCAAATTTACTTCCACACCACCTAAGAGCTCGCTTGGCATTGGCCGAAAATATAAATTTTGGACAAATGAATTCTACGTTTGGTTATTCTGGGAAGTCAACTTGTTGAATTTGCGGGCAGAT